>ML779758.1:203940-215121 GCA_009831015.1 Picea engelmannii | reverse complement strand
TTACGCGTTCACTCATTTCCTCATTCACCCCTTCATTCACTTATTATCTCTTCCAATTGATCACTAGTTCATGAGTTCATTCACTTTCCCACTCGTTCATTCATCCTGTCCTTACCTATCACTCATCGATCCATCCTCATCTGTGTCTTGGCTTGGAAAAGGGAAACGAATTGTTGAAGATTAGCCATGGTATTGTTGGTCATAGTGGTTACTGGTGTAATCCAACCATGAATTGAGGCCTCCATGTCTGAGATGTGTTGGCCCATGTCCATTGTTGTTTATATCTGTGAGTCTTGAGAGTTCCATCATTGAGATTCTAGACCTGTTGCTTTGGAGCCCAAAATAAGGAGAAGGTCTGCCTAAGGGACTGCGCGACAGAGAAGAGTGGAGGTCCATTCTCTTGGGTGGTCCAAGCTGGGTACTTGAATTGTTGTGAGTGTTGGGAAATCATGTGATATCTTGAGTGTTGACTGGTTTGGGAAGCCAGGTAACACTCTGCAACCATCCTTGTGGATTCATAGCCCTGGCTCAAGGGTGACACTGTTGTTGATATTTTGAATAGTAGTATCTATGGTTGGGTGGAACATCCTTGGTATGAAGCTAGTTGGTGTCATCTTTATAAAGATAAGTTCTCTCTGTTATGGTATTATTTACCTGTATATGAATGTATTCCGCTGTGTATTTATTTATTGTTTAATTGAATCTTTAGAATATGCATGCTTGTTGGTTATCGCTATACATGTTGTTAAATCTTTTCTTTTATGTGTCCTTATTAATTTAAAAGGTATAAATAAGAGAAAGAAGTCCAAGCGTGGGCTTGAAGGTGGCATACCCCAGCCTGTGTGTGGCTAGGGTGCGTTATAAAACAACAATGTGGATACCCTTTTCAAACAAAAGAAAGAACTCATAGGAGTTTGGAAAAGGAAGAACGAACAAGATATTCAAAAGAAGGAGGAATCTATGCTTTTGAAAATTGACCTCTGTGCTTGTTGAGCCTTTAAATTGACATCCCCACTACCCTATCATGCTCCTCATTTATACCTTTATGTCCTACCTAAGCCTGGATAAATGACAAAGAACACTACCATTAGCCATTGATGAGGTCATAAGGTAAAGTATAATTCAATTCATGCATTTTGTAGTTTATTGAGCTAGGAGACTGAATGTTTCATGTACTAATGTTTTAAATTTCCACGTGTAACCTTTGACCTCTAGATGAGTCCAACATTTATGTGTTGGCTCAGCCATCTGGTACTTATGCGCCAGATTGTCACTATCTGAATCCGGTACCAAGCACACCTTCCATTCAAATCCGATACCTAATTATTCACTGTCATAATCCGGTACCAATGGCCACAGACTGTTCTAGTCTGGTACCAACCACTTGCGTACTGTTCGGATCTGGTACCATTTACCAAATCTTACCTGTCACGATCTAATACCAATACAGGAATCATAATATACCAAGTTTATCTCCAGATCGTGACCAAGATAATTGTTGGATGTTTGTTGAATCATCAAAGCTATAGCAAGGCTATGTTAAGCAATTTTTTTTTTGCATCATCCTCATACACTTCGTGTCATGAGGATGAAGATTAAAATATGTAACCAAATATGTAAATTTGGCAATTGACTGATCTACTAAGGATTTCACCTCCTTGTGTTTCACGACTAAGACTGTTTAAATAGTCATGGCAAGGATGGTGGAAGTAGTAGAGAATTAGCATAAAACAACATATGAAGCAGTGTTATGTATTGTAGACCATATTATGAGTTGGATTTTAATAGAAGAACATCATTTATCTCCATATCTTGATCGTTTATGAATGAATGTGAGTTGAGTTGTTAGCATATTTTGATTCTATGTTTTGAAGTTTGAGTAAGAGTAATGTGTGGATTGAAAGAAAGTTTACTGTAGACTCTAGTCGCTGACCTGTTGAAGCAGCAAGAGCCCTCTGCCCAAAAAAGGTCAGCATCCTTATAGATTAGTGTTACTAGTTGATTTCAATAGTATATATGTTAGACTAGCTGAAGCTTTGATCCTTTCAGATGATAGCAATATAGGTCAGTTTAGAGATTTGATTATAAGATTGTTTAGAGATCTTTACTTACTATGTTTTGCATATGATCTCGCTGTTTTATGGATTTGATTTTGTTTCATGGATATGAATGTTGGCAACAATAGTTAGACATACTTGAAGGAGAACTAGTGAAGTTCACAACAACACATTGTGAACCACAATATACTCAGTATATTGACTATTGAACTACCCATGCTATGTCTTGATGATTGATGTGTGATTTCCCTTTCATAAGTGTGATTGCATAGTTAATTTTCTGGGTCAGATAGCAAAGTTGATCTATCAAAAGAACTCTATCTCATACTTGCATGTTCCATAATGGAGTAGATAGTCTCTCTGTGAAAGACAACCAAAGTGTGTTTCAGTTTGTTAGCTTGCTTTGTTTCCAGCGTCCATAATTTAGAATAGTTCTATGCTCATGACATTATAATTACCTTTCTTACTGGTGTCTTGTAACTCTGTTGATTACAAATCCCAGATTGATAATTAATGAGTGCATTATACTAATCATATAAGTAGCATGACATTTTGGTGCCGTTGTTGGGGAGTTGCAAACGGTAGGAAGTGATTTTTTATCTTAGATTGTTTGCATAGTTTTTGAATGATTTTAAAGGTTTCTTGAGGGAGGAGGATAAAATGTTTAAGATGTGAGCAAAGAGACACACAACCACTAGAGTGGGGTTCTCCGAATCCAGGTCCCCTTCTTACCTTCTAGATAGAATTAGGACTTTCAATTCAGTTAAGAATCAAATTTCCATTTTATGCATAGATATAGAGATAATAAAGGTAGATTTGTAATCTCTAAAGATTCAAAAACAACCCCATCCCCCCACTAATCCAACTGACACTGGTGCAGGAAAAATTGCAACAGGAGAAAGTTCAAGGGGAACCAGTGAGGCTCCAGAAGAAGAACCTAAAATGGAAGAATCGGTATTGGGGCAGACAGAGCGTGATTCTGCTGAAGGAGACACACAAAACCCTATTTTTGAACCATCCATCAATGGAGGAGGAACACCTAGCGAAATGGCAGAATAAGAAGGAAATGCAGCGACTGAAATTGAGACCTTTGGGTTTCCAATATTGGATATTTCCACAAATATTAGCATGAAAAACATCCCACTATCATCGTTACCCACTTTCAGAGGTATGTCAACTAAATATTCAGACATATTTTTATTCGAGTTTGACATATTATGTAGAATCTATAACTACTCAGACGATGCCCATAAAATTAATCTCTTCCCTGGCACAATGAAAGGTTCATCCTTAAGATGGTTCATGAGCTTAGGAGAAAATACAATTCTCTCTTAGGATAAGATGAAAGATAGATTCTTATGGAAATACCAAGACTATTGTAAGGATAATGCTAAAAATGACATTTTTAAAATGCAGCAAACAGAAGATGAAATCCCTGAAGACTACTTAGAAAGGTTCTTATACAACTACCAGAAATCAAAATTATTCACCACAGACCCAGCTGTAGTAAGAACTGTATTTTTGAAAGGCATTAGAGATGACTACATAGAATTTTTAAACTTGTTATGTTCAGGAGATGTGCACCAAAATCCTTTTTCATAGATCACAGATTACTATAGAAGATACTCAAGAGGAGTAGCTAAAACATGCAAAGCACCAAGAGATTCCTTTAGTATAAATACAAGACAAAGCTCAGGGACTGTCACCAAAATTGAGTTAGGAAACTTACTGGAGAACTTTAAAAGAAACATATTGAGCACAATCAACAACCAGTTAGATACCCTAAAACTAAAAAAGAAACAAGAAGAAGAGGTTGTTTTAGCACTTTTTTGTCCTAGATGTCGAAAGAAGCACGGTGAAAAAGAATTCCCATTAAATGTCATAGAAGTTTGTGGCCTGTGTACTCTATAGCACCCCACATTTGAGTGTCCAACTTTGATTGATCTACAAGCCATGTATAGGGGAGGAGGAATCTCACAAGAAAAATCATATCCTTCCAGAAGACCTTGGAGAGCATAAAACCCCAATGCATTTTATGACCCTAATTCACAATATCAACAACAACAATGGGGTCCTTCCCCAATATCCTATCCACAATGGACACCTCAGCAAGCTCAAACTCAACCTTGTCAATAAGGTTGGAGGGGACCTGTGTATGGTAATCCCTCTTACCCTACATATCCACAGTATCCTGCAAACATTTCCCAATTACTACTTGGATTTAACCCACCACATATACAAGCTTTACTTCCACCTCCTATAAAACAACAATTTACAGTCCCCTTGAACCCTAACCAACAACAACAAGTACCTATAAATGCCAATCAACAGCCACAAAACCAAGATTCCCACAACCTTCCTAGACCAACAACAATTCCTGCCCAGCCAATCCCTAACCCCAATAATCAACCCACCCACCCTGTGCAGAATGCAGAAGTTCAAACCTTTCCCACCTATGAAATTCAACTACGATCATGGAAGGCTATAAATCAATCAAATCCTAGAGTGGTAATTCAGGAAGAAAATGATAAACATTTTGAGGAAGAAAACATGACTCAAACCACCCCTATAGAATAAGAGACTTCCCCTCCTATTACAATCACTTCTCAGTCCATAGGAGTACATCAACAAGTTAATCTTCCACCCTACCTTGAAATACTATTAGTGAAGAAACCTGACCCACCTTGGTACAAAGATATAGAGGATGAATTACGAAATGTATGTATAAAAATACATCTGTTGCAAGCCATCAAAGATATCCCCATATATGCCAAAATCATAAGGGATCTTTGTATTAAGAAACCAGGAAGGAAGAATAAGGAACCTCCCCTTGTTCAGGTAGTACGAAAATTATCTAAATTTATTTCTGAAATTCCATATAAATATAATGACCCTAGGAATCCAGTAGTCACTGTTGAAATTAATGGTATTTCCTTACCAAACACACTCATTGATTTGGGTGCAACAATTAATGTAATGCCTTTTGACACTATTCCAAAACTCCAAATCAACCAGTTGAGACCAACCCAAACCATGATAGAATTGGTAGATAAGTCAGTCATTAGCCCTGCAAGAAGTTTAGATGATATCACAGTCACTCTAGTTTCTTAGGAATACCTAGTAGACTTTCTAGTCATCTACTCTAAATCATCCTCCAAACCAAGACACCCTGTGGTTCTTGGCTGGCCACAACATATGCCTTTATTAGTTGTCAGTCTGGCGAGATGACTATATCCAATGGAACACATAGCCAAAAACTTGTTCTCTTCCCTCCTGCCCAACAGGCACAAGAAATACTTGTTTGGCTAGAAAACCCTTATGGAGAGGATTATTGCATCAGACCCCTGTTAACACTTGAACAAGTAAGAGGAATGAAAGAACAATTGGATGAACAAGTCTTAATTTTATTTTTGGTTGATACAAACTGCATTGAATATCCTAGGTCCTTTGCAAAATTGTCACACATTTTCAGTTCTGAATTTCAACAAACTTGGCACCTTGATATCACTCAATTATATACTTTATCACCATCTTCCTTAGAGAAGGAAGAAAGTACTGAACTTGTTGAGATTATCCCAGGAAAACCTTTGTATATCAACTCTAGTTTGGAACCAGAACAAAAGACACAAGTAATTGAAATGCTCCAAAGACAATTTGATGCCTTTGCATGGGATTATGCAGACATGAAAGGCATTCACCCTGACACATGAACACATCATATTTACACTAATGACCAAATCAGACCAGTTAGACAGCCTCAGTGAAGGATGAATCCAACCCTCGAAGATATTGTAAAAGAAGAATTGCAAAAACTCCTTCAAGCCAATCTCATATACCCCATTTCAGATAGTCAATGGGTATCTCCACTTGTCATAGTTCCCAAGAAAAATGGTAAGTTGAGAATATGTGTAGACTTCAGGGAATTGAAAAAATCCACCCATAGGGATTATTTTCCCCTACCATTTATTGATCAGGTGTTGGATACCTTGTCCGGAAAGAAGTATTTTTCATTCCTAGATGGGTTTAGTGGTTATAAACAAAGACAAATAGCACCCAAAGACCAAGAGAAGACCACTTTTACCTGCCCATGGGGAGCCTATGCTTATAGGGTTCTTCCTTTTGGACTTTGCAATTCCCTAGCTACTTTTCAAAGGGTTGTCCTAGCCATTTTCTCTAACTTTACCAATGATTGCGTAGAAGTCTACATGGATGACTTTACATTCCATGGAAATGACTTCCAGGAAGCTTTGACCAGTCTGGAAAAATTCTTGATTAGGTGTAAGGAAACTAATCTTTCCCTAAGTAATGAAAAATAAAAAAATGATGCTCACTGAAGGTATTGTTTTGGGACATCACATCTCTGGCTTTGGAATGAGAGTTGATCCTGCAAAAAATCATATTGTCACACAAATCAGAGTACCTTCCTCACAAAAGGAAGCTCACGGCTTTTTAGGGCATGCTGGCTACTATAGAAGATTCATTCCCAATTTCACAATATTAGCTACCCCTTTATTCAAGTTATTATCTAAAGAAACCGAATTTAATTGGGATGATGAATGCCAAGTATATTTTGAGATTCTAAAATAGAAATTGTCAACTACCCCTATATTAAGAGGACCAAATTGTTCCCTTCCTTTTCATACATGTATTGATGCCTCAGACACAGCCCTTGGAGAAGTTCTTGGACAAAGGGAAAATCAAATGCCTTATGCTATTTACTTTGTCAATAAAAATATGACCCCAACAGAAGTTAATTATATGGTCACAAAAAAATAATTGTTGGTTGTAGTCCATACTATCAATAAATTTAGACACTATATTACAGGATATCAAGATTTTGTACACACTGATCATTCAACCATCAAATTCTTAATGAAGAAACCTGTAACAAACCCTAGAGTTACAAGATGGTTGCTATTATTACAAGAGTTTAATATCAATATTATTGATATACCAGGTAAGGATAATCTTGTGGCTGATTTCTTATCTAGAATGATTCATCTGGGAGATAACACACCAGTAGATGATAACTTCCCTGATGAAAATTTGTTTTCTATTTCTACATTCACCCCTTGGTATGCAGATGTAGCTAAGTATCTTGTGATAGGGAAGATTCCTCAGAAATTGTCTCCTAGAGAAAAACAGAAAGTAATTTAGCTAAGTGAAAACTACATGTGGCACGATGATTGTCTCTACAAAACAGGACCAAATTTGGTAATCAGGAGATGTGTAAGGGAAGATGAAATTCATGATATTTTGCAATCTTTCCATGATGGTCCTTATGGAAGACACTTCGCAGACAAAAGGACTTCTTATAAAGTTCTATAATCTGGTTATTATTGGCCTCATATTTTCAAAGATGCTAAAACCTATGTATCCAATTGTGATGAATGCCAACAAATGGGTAAGCCTACTGCACGAGAACAAATTCCACTTCAAGGCCAAGTAGTCATTGAGCCTTTCGAGAAATGGGCATTAGATTTTGTAGGGCCCATTAACCCTACATCTAAAAAGAAAAAGTATATACTTGTATGTACTGACTATGTGACTAAGTGGGTTGAAGCAAAAGCTTTACCAGCTGCAAGTGAACAATCAGTGGTAGATTTCCTTTTTAATGACTTCTTACTGTTATAAAAATAGGACCGCGGAGCAATAAAATAAAACAAATGTGGAAAAAAAACACATAAGATACACAATTCAATAGAGACACAGATTGATGTGGTTCACCCAGTGTGGGCTACGTCCACTAGAGAAATTGTCAGGTCCTTCCTTTATTATTATCCAACATATGAAGGGATACAACCTACAACAAACCCGCTGTAAATTCCTCTTATTTCTCTCACAGTCTCCTATATCAGAATACAATATTCGCCATCATCCATAGCTGCAATACATTTCCCTCATAAAAGAGGGTTTCCTTCTACGACAAAAAACCCTAACATAATCTCTACCATTAGATCTCCAACCTTATAATGAACGGTCCAGATTTACAATGAAATTACAATATACATTTACAAGGAAATTTTTCCTTTGGGGGATTCGCCCCTGAACCCCGATTGGGGGACGCTGCCCCCAAACCCCCATTGGGAGACCACTCGCCCCTAGACCCCCCAGCCAAGGGGATAGCCACTCCAGACCCTGCAGAGGGGGTACCCCCCCTCTACACTCCCCCGTGTGGAAACGTGTACATACTTCTAGGGTGTAAATACTTCATGGGCTATAAACACGGCTGAAAGTAAAAGACCTCTGAATCAGGAAGATAATTAGGCTCCACAACCAACAATCTCCCACTTGGAGACTGATCTCAAAAACTCCACCACTATTGTATATGCTGGACTCTGAACCTTCTTGGACCTGGAAAATTTCTCATCTTTATCTTCATTCTTGAACACCAACTGAATTGAGCAGGAAATCAGTTTCTCCCTAGTTACTCCCTTTGTTAACATGTCTGCAGGATTTTGGCTAGTGTGTATCTTTTCCAACTTAAAATGTCCATCTTCCAAGGTGGATCATATGAAGTGGTACCTCAACTGTATATGCATAGTCTTCGAATGGAAGGCTGAGTTCTTTGCAAGATGAATGGAACTTTCACTGTCATATTACAACCAGCTATTCTATTACTTCTTTCCCAATTCCTCCATAAACCTCTGTAACCAAATCATCTCTTTACTAGCCTCTATAGAAGAAACATACTCTGCCTTTGTTGTTGAAAGTGCAACAACCTTTTGCAATTTTGAAATCCAACTTACTGTTGTTCCACCTATAGTAAACACATACCTTGTGGTACTCCTCCTTCTATCTTTATCACCTACCATATCTGAATCAACATATCCTTGTAGAACAGTTTTTGAACCTCCAAAACATAATGCATTATTAGCAGTACCTCTCAAGTATATGAGAATCCACTTTACTACCTCCCAATTTTATTTACCTAGATTGTTCATATATCTGCTCACAACTCCCACTGCATGTGCAATATCTGGTCTTGTGAAAACCATTGCATACATCAAGCTGCCAACTGATGATGAATATGGAACCCTAGACATATATTCTATCTCCTCTCATGTCTTGGGACACATTTCCTTAGTTAATTTGAAATGGATGGCCAAAGGTGTACTAACTGGTTTTTCATTCTGCATTCTAAACCTCTCCAACACCTTCTCTGTGCACTCACCCTGATACAATGTCAGTTTGTGATTTTTCTTGTCTCTTGTTATTCTCATACCAAGGATTTTCTTTGCAGCACCCAAATCCTTCATAAAAAACGAATTAGCTAATTTCTTCTTGAGCACATTTATATCCTGCATATTAGACCCTGCAACAAGAATGTCATCTACATACAATAGCAAGATAATAAAGCTTCCATTTTCTAGATTTTAAAATAAACACAGTGATCAGAATGACATCTGCTATAACCATGTTCTATCATAAACCTATCAAACTTTAGATACCACTGCCTTGGAGCTTTTTTTAGGGAATATAAGCTCTTCTTCAACCTGCATACCAAATTCTCCTTCCCTTTGACCTCATACCCATGTGGCTACTGCATATAAATCTCTTCCTTTGAATCCCCATGGAGAAAAGTTACTTTTACATCTAACTATTCAAGATGCAAATCTTTTACTGCCACAAGACTTAAAATAGTTCTAATTGAAGTCATTTTAACAATAGGAGAAAATATTTCATCAAAATCTATACCTTTCTTTTGTGCAAACCCCTTTACAACAAGTCCAGCCTTGTACCACTTTTCTCCTCCATCTTATTCCTTCAACTTGTAAACCCATTTATTCTGCAGTGCTCTTTTTCCTGTAGGCAACTGAACGAAGTCCCAAGTATGGTTATTTACCAAGGAATCCATTTCCTCTTTCATGCCTTGCTCCCACTTCCTTTTGGTGTCTACCTGCATTCCCTCTTCATAACATTCTGGTTCACCAGAATCAATCAACAATAAATAATACAATGAAGAACAGTATCGTTCAAGGGGTATACTTAACCTGGTAGATTTTCTAACAACACTTGCAAGTGTTTGAGGTACCTGTTTCTCCTGTTGTTGTACATTTTGATTTTCTGGTTCCTTTGGAATTTCTTTTTCAGTGATCTCATCAAGCACTGTGTATTCTTATTTTTCTTTTTCCCGTTTCTTTCCCTGCAACTGATCTTTGTACATGACCTTCTCATTGAATATGACATCTCTACTCCTAATGATTTTGTTATTTCATAATCCCATAAGAGATAACCAAAATCATTAACACCATATCCAATAAAGGTACGCTTCTTGGATTTTGCCTCAAGCTTTGTTCTATTTTCTTCATCAATATGGACAAATACTTCACAACTGAAAGTTTTCAAAAAAGAATAGTTTACCTTTTTTCTTGTCCATTCCTCCTCTGGAATTCTACCATCCAAAGAGCTTGAAGGTCCTCTGTTTATTAAGTAAACAATAGTATCTACAACATCTACCCAAAACTGTAAGGGAAAATCAACATGCAATCTCATACTCCTTGCACGCTCCATGATTGCCCTTTTCATCCTTTCTGACACACCATTTTCTTGTGGTGTTCTTGGAACTGTCTTCTCTCTACGAATCCCATGGTATGAAAATTAATCATCAAACTCCTTGTTGCAATATTCACCTCCATTATCTGATCTGAGACACTTCAACTTTTTTTTTGTCTCATTCTCAACCAAATCTTTCCATTAATTAAAAGTATCAAAAACATCAGATTTTAGTCGAATGCAATAAACCCAAGTTTTTCTAGTTGCATCATCAATAAAAGTAACATAATAATGATAACTACCAAGAGATGATACCTGAGTCGGTCCCCATACATATGTATGCATGAGCTCTAACCTTTCACTCTTCTTTTCTTTTCTGACTCTGAGAAATCTAACTCTCTTATGTTTTCCATAAACACAATGCACACATAAGTCCAAATCAATTTGTTTAAGATCTGGCAACAAATTTCTTTTGTGAAGTATATGTATCCCCTTCTCACTCATGTGTCCAAGCCTATGATTCCACAGTGTTGTATCCAGTCCTGTAGAAGCTAAAGAGATAGAAGAGTCAGTATTACCAGTACATAAATACAATGTACCTACCTTCTCTCCTTTCGCTATCACCAAT
>ML779758.1:180424-203890 GCA_009831015.1 Picea engelmannii | reverse complement strand
TGTAGAAGCTAAAGAGATAGAAGAGTCAGTATTACCAGTACATAAATACAATGTACCTACCTTCTCTCCTTTCGCTATCACCAATGATCCTTTGATGACCTTCCACATCTTATCTGTAAATATGGATATACAACCTTCACTTTGCAACTGCCATGTTGAAATTAGATTTTTCCTTAAATCTGGAACATGTCTTACCTCTTTCAACAACCATTGGTTTCCATTGCGTTGCTTTATTTTTACCTTTCTCATTCCAACAATTTTGAATAGTGCATCGTCACCCAAATGAACCTATCCAAAATCACCTTGAACAGAATCTATAAAATGTTTCCTATGTGGTGTGGCATGAAATGAAGCCCCTGAATCTACTACCCAAGACTAAGAAATATCATCTACAGAAAGAATCAAAGCATCTTGTAACACATCACCTGTTACATTTGCTTCCTAATTTCTCTCCTGCTATCCATCTCTTTGTTTGTTTGGAGCTCTGCAGTCTTTCTTCAGATGTCCTTTCTTCCCACAATTCTAGCACTCTATCTTTCCAAGTCTGGATTTGGATCTTCCCTTCCTAGAATTCCCATGGTTCCCAAAACCCTTTCCTCTATCCTTTTGTCTTCCCCTATTCTCCATGTTCAATGCATTTCCTGATGTCTCACCTGTGCTTTTCCGTTGCATTTCCTCACTAAGGATAACACCAACAACATCATCAAATTTTAAAGTATTTGAAACAGAGACAGAGTTACTTACAACCATGACCAAGCCGTTCCATCTTTCTGGCAATGAGAACAAGATTAGAAGAGCCATGACCTCATCATCAAAGTCCACTTTTACATAACTCAGTTGATTAGTAACCGTATTAAAATCATTTAAATAATCCACAACAGACCCACCTTCTGATATCTTCATATTAAATAATCTCTTCATTAGAAATACCTTATTGGACACCAAGGGTTTTTCATACAATTTTTCCAATGCATACATCAAAACCTTCGTTGTCTTTTCTTTGGAAATATTGAAAGCCATCGACGCTGCCAGGCTCAGCCGTATCGTTCCTAGAGCCTTTATGTCAAGAATCTCCCATTCTTCATCCTTCGTAGCCGTCGGCTTCTTTGCTATTCCTCCCAATTGTAGGGATAGATCCTTCTGATATAAATAGTCTTCCATCTACATCTTCCATAACTGGTAGTTTTGGCCGTTAAATTTCTCGACCCTAAACTTTCCATCTTCCGACATTGATCCCACTTGAACCAGGAACCCTCTTTTCCTATGAGTTACCTTTCTCTCCGATAACAATTGTTAGAAAAATAGGACCGCGGAGCAATAAAATAAAACAAATGTGGAAACAAAACACAAAAGATACACAATACAATAGAGACACAAATTTACGTGGTTCACCCAATGTGGGCTACGTCCACCAGAGAAATTGCCAGGTCCTTCCTTTATTATTATCTAGCATATGAAGGGATACAACCTAAAGTAAACCCTTTGTAACTTCCTCTTCTTTCTCTCACAGTCTCCTATCTCAGAATACAATATTCCCCATCATCCATAACCGCAATACATTTCCCTCATAAAAGAGGGTTTCCTTCTAGGGACAAAAACCCTAACATAATCTCTACTGTTAGATCTGCAAACTTATAATGAACGGTCTAGATTTACATTGAAATTACAATATACATTTACAAGGAAATTTTTCCTTCGGGGGATTCACCCTCGAACCCCCATTGGGGGCTCGCTTGCCCCTAGACCCCCCATACCCCGCAAAGGGGGTACCCCCCCTCTGCACTCCCCCATGTCGAAGAGTGTACATACTTCTAGGGTGTAAATACTTCATGGGGTATAAACATGGCTGAAAGTAAAAGACCTTTGAATTAGGAATATAATCAGGCTCCACAACCAACATTTACTAGATTTGGTGTACCTCGAGAAATTGTGAGTGATCAGGGGACTCAATTTACCTCTAATCTAGTCAAAGCTATTACAGAACAGTACCAAATCAAACACAGGAAATCTACACCCTACCATCCACAGGAAAATGGACAAGTAGAATCTACCAACAAATTTATTGAGTCCATTCTTACCAAAACAGTACAACTACACCACAAGGATTGGGCTGACAGATTACTAGAAGCCTTATGGGCTTATAGAATCACCTAGAGGAATACACTAGGACATAGACCTTACGAGTTGGTATATGGGAAGCAAGTTCTTCTCCCCATAGAATTCTAGATCAAAACCTTCAGGACTGCAGTACAAGTTGGCATGAACTTGGATGAAGCCCAACAACAAAGACTCTTACAGCTTAATGACTTGGACGAAATTAGGTAGGAAGCACTTCAAAGAACCACCCTCATTCAAGAGAAGAGAACAAAATGGCATGAAAAGTATATCAAAAAGAAAAAATTTCAGCAAGGAGATTGGGCCCTATTGTATGATAGCAAATTCAAGAACTTCAAAGGTAAGTTAACTAGTCGTTGGATGGGACCTTACGAAATTGACACAGTCTATGATAATGGTTCAATCAGGATAAAGACAATTGACGAACATCAGACTCCACTACTTGTGAATGGTCATTGTTTGAGAATTTATAACAAACCCCTGTCAAAAGAAGAATTTTTGACTCGTATACTACAGAATTCAGATATGCGGGTGATTAGTAAGGAAAGAGACCTTCCTAATGATCCACATTGATTGATTCGTTTACTTTTAAAAACTTTTGTACATAGGTGTGGATTGTGTTTTGCTAATAAGTTGAAGGTAACAATGGATTCTTACCTCCTTTTGGTTTACCTTCGCATTGTATCTTTGTAAGTAGATTTCTATAATTTATTTGATCCTTCATGAACTTGATAAACATCAATTTGTAGGCATCAACAATACTCTGTTCTGGTCTAGTGCCAGCAGTCCTGTGCTAGTCCGGTACCAGAAGTTCGGTACCAGAAGTCTAGTACTTATACGATACTATTATGACACGTCATCTAATTGGCAAAGGAATGCTACACATATTTCAAAATCTTATCACAATTAATATGAAGTATGAAGCCATGCAGTAACCACTTAAGTTGGAACCAAGAAGCTGAATGCAACATCAAATGGCAGCCCTTATAAATCAATAATTTCTTTTGGTTCCGTTGCTGACTAAAGGGAAGTATCTTTAATTTATTTTGGTTCTGTTGCTATCTAAAATGAAGAATCTTTAATTTATTTTGGTTCTGTTGCTAGCTAAAAGGAATATTTCTTAGTTTCTTATCGTTCTGTTGCTGGCTAGAAGGAAGTATTTTTAATTTCTTTTGGTTTTGTTGCTTGATAAAGAAGATATAATCCTTACCTATGATTCCTAAAAGAACCATGCATAATCTACTTCAAAGTCTAGAGGTTGCCTTTATCTAGTATTTTAGCATGATTAAAGGGATAAAAAAAATATTATCCTACAAGTAACTATCTCACCCTAACTAGACTTCAACAATATTCATTGGATTATCTTTACTAAAGAGTAACATATGAGTATATGAACACTCTCTGTCATGGGCACACTAGGAATTTTTTTATGGAAGAGGATGTATCAGTACCCTAAGGTAACTTTAGGTCATTCTCTTATGGACAAACTCAGACAAAATTATACATCTCGATCTCTCTAAAGAAGTAATATGCATACATAAGTTTATTTTTCCTTCAGAAAAATCTTTAAAGACATTCAAATAAGAGAATACACCTTCCAACCCAATACCATCCCATCCTGTAAAAAGGTTTTCAGACGAGCCTCCCCTGTCACCGTGCAAAAGCACTCTTTAATAAAAACTACAATAGGTGACTATGGACAAGAAGTCTCTAATGGAAAAAGGGTTTAAGAGACTAACCCACCGGGATACTGAACAGGTCTACTGGCAACGGGTACTGGTCTGTGGTATGACTAGGCAAACCCATCAGGGTATTGAACAGACCTGTTGGCAATGGGGCATTTTGCCTAGGGAAAGGACGTCTCTCACTAATTATCACAACTACCCCACCAGAGTACTGAACATGCTTGTTGGCAGTGGGTTCTTGTTGAGAAGTGTCTCATCTATACTTGTCTGATTGAAAAATTCATTTTTGTCATCTAAAACAATGAACATTACAAGCAAAGGTCACTGTTGACATTTATGAGATACAAACTCCAGATTAACAAACAAGATAATTACTACAAGCAAATGTCCATTTGAGAATTACCCTAAGTCAACTTTACTGGTCTGACATCTAAAGCCTACATTACCTAAGAAGGAAACTTCTTAAGAGTGGAGCCCTAACTAGGGAGTCTAATCTACTTATACTGTGAAATTTATCCATAACATCTAATAATAGTAAATCTCTGAAGCAAGTTAGGTTGGAATTACTCTGCTGGAAAAAATATAAAAACCTCCCTATTTTCACTGCTGAATGCTACCCTTGTCAATAAGTCATCAAAAGAAAGGCAATTTCAAAATGTTTAGGCATGTGATCATATTCTAGGTGATAAATGTACTTTTGGAATTTGATTTGGTTTCTTTTCTCTCATCATTTTTCTTCCATTATGATACATGTTGTTAAATCTTCTTGCATAAGTATATGCAACATCCTTGGCATGGGGGAGGGTCAAAGAGATCTTTTAAGAACTCTTTTTCAGACTCACATCTCATCTTCAGAAACCAGCATGTTCACCCTACAACCTTACAGAACCAGACACAAAAGAAGACAAGCATAGAATAAATAAATTTCATGAAGTACAGGAAATTCCAGTACCAAGCTTCCAGAAAAATCCAGCCTAAAAGATGAACTCTAACAATATGCAAGCTTCAAATACAAAGGCAATCGCATATGCTATGGGTATTGATTATACAATGGTAAAAGCAAAGGTAACATGGTATTATTTATTTTCCTTTGCTTATAAAACTACAATAGGTATGAAAAGATATATTAGTTCTTATGACCTTAGTGTTAAAACCATGCACCTAACTTTCACTTCCTTTATACCCATATGCTTAACCTAAAATCAATCCTCTCATCACATAAGTGCTTGAAAATGATTAAAGTCAAAATAACATCAAAAGTGTGACTATGGAGCATGTTTAGTAATGATGAGCCACAAACGTGCTTCATCCTTAAGGAATCGTGAATGTATCTTGTGTCATGAGTCACGATTCAACATCAAATTCACTGCTCAGAAGTCCAATCACCTATCTCAAACAACAACGATGCTTTGACACCCAATGTTCCCATCATTGTACTAACGAGAAGAAATGAAATGGCTTATCTGGTTGGCGAAGCCATCCATATGAGCCTCATCTTGTCTTAATTTTCCTTTGCAACATCTTACTTAAACTCACTGTCCGAATTATCGACGCCATCACCATATTTTTGTCGTTACCAACCTTTCTCCAGTTCCGAGCCTAATCCTCTCTGCGATATCCGGTACCAAACCCTTACCCTCATAGCTGACCAGACCATTGCACCACATCCTGATTCTCACGCACAGTTCATAAAGATGGTCCTGAGTAGACATGAACCGATCTTCCATATTTATAGGGAGACCAAGGAGTTCCAGCTATGTAAAAATAAGTATGATACAACAGGATGGATGTCATTTTTGGAGAAATTCTTAGGCTTTCATGAGAAGGTATCTCAAGCATTTATTCAGGGTTACGATGGAGAGATTATGCATATAGGAAATCTGCAACTAACAGTCAATGAAGAAACCTTAAGGGAAGCCATGGGGTTACCTAACAGAGGAGCCAAGTATTTCATAGGAGTAGGAATCAACAAGGAAATGTGCCAATGATTTATGAAGGAAGATCATCAACACCCTCATTGGAAAAAGGGGATTCCTAGGAACTATATCAAGGAAGAGTATCATCCAATGCTTGCTAGTCTTCAACGATTCCTCACTTGTGAGGGCAGTTACGATGTAACCTTCGTATATCATCTTAGGCTTCTGTTACACTTTGAAGGAGGTCCTGAAATTGATTTTCCATATTTTTTATGGATGAGTCTGAACAAGATGGTAAGAGGTGTCAAATCCCTATACAAAACTGAGAAGACTAGAATTTACCATCAAGGTCGTATTAAGATGTTAGTTATACATGAAATCAGGAAGCAAGGGATTAGTTGAAAAATCCTCATCACTCAACACCTTCCCATAGAAAAAGAACCTATAGAGGGAGCGCAACCTTCTCCAGAGAAAGATAAGGAACCTCAAGAGAAAAAGGACAAGAAAGATAAGGTAACTCCATCATCCTCCAGAACAGTGAGCCAAAAAGATAAAGCTAGTAAACAAGCAGGGCCCTCTTCCATAGTCGATAAGATTTTTAAAAGTTAAGAATTAAAAGGTAAATCCAAATTAGTGGAGGAGACCTCAACAGTTTCACTTGAGGAGAAGGGTCATAAGACAAAAAATGTGAGGAAAAATAAGAATAGCTCAAAAAATAAAGATGAATGGTCTATAGAACAATTCCCTGTAACCATTCCACAAACAAAAAAGAAGAAAATGAATCATGTGAGAACCTATGATCCATTACCCCCTTGTCAAAGAACCACAAGGAGCATGGAAAAGAAGGGAAAATTAGTTGTCATTCCTCATACACATGAAGACCTAATAGATCTTACCTCCCCTTCTGAAGACCTATCAGTCTAGGATGACATCCCTAGCTTGACTGAGGAACAAGTTACTATTACTTTATATGGGATGAGGGAGGAAGTGGAGGAAAGAGAATACACCCAACCAGAAAAATGGGGCCAACAAGGACCTTAACAAATGAACAAATGAAGAAAAAAAATTGGGAGCTGCAAAAGCAAAACCAGGAACTCAAACAAGAAGTGAAGGAATACCAACTACTGGACAGGTATATCAAAAAGGAAAATGAGCAATTGAAGGCAACCAACCAACAACTTCAATATGACCATGAAGAGACTTTTAATCATATTAAGAAGGTACTAAGACTATTACAATACGTTAGGGTCATAAAAAGGGAGATGAAAGCAAAAGCGTCAGCCATCCACATCATTGATCCACTGGTGTAAAAAGAATGGAGTCTCAAATTTTGAAAAATTTTGAGTTTGTTTCAGTTGCATGAGGACATGCAATGATTTTGGCATGGGGCAATGTTGAGCCTCTAAATTGACATCCCCACTACCCGATCATACTCCTCATTTATACCTTTTTGGCCTACCTAATCTTGGATAAATGACAAAGAACACTACCATTAGCCATTGATGAGGTCATAAGGTAAAGTATAATTGAATTCATGTATTTTGTGGTTTATTGAGCTAGGAGACTGAATGTTTCATGTACTAATGTTTTAAATTGTCACGTGTAACCTTTGACCTCTAGATGAGTCCATCATTTATGTGTCACCTTAGCCATCCGGTACTTATGTGCCATATTGTCACTATCTGAATATGGTACCAAGCGCACCTTCCATTCAAATCCGGTACCGAATTATTCACTATAGCGATCCGGTACCAACAGCCGTAGACTATTCTAGTCCAGTACCAACCACTTTCATACTGTTCGGATCCAGTACCATTTACCGAATCTCACCTGTCATGATCCAATACCAATATAGGAAGAAGAATATACCATGTTTAGCTCCAGATCGTGACCAAGATAATTGTTGGATGTTTGTTGAATCATCAAAGCTATAGCAAGGCTATGTTAAGCTAGTTTGCTTTTTCTTCATCCTCATACACTTCATGTCATGAGGATGAAACTTAAAATATGTAACCAAATATGTAAATTTGGCAATTGACTGATCTGCTAAATATTTCACCTCCTTGTGTTTCACGACTAAGACTCTTTAAATAGTCATGGCAAGGATGGTGGAAGTAGTAGAGAATTAGCATAAAACAACATATGAAGCAGCGTTACATATTGTAGACCATATTCTGAGTTGAATTTTAATAGAAGAACGTCATTTATCTCCATGTCTTGATTGTTTATGAATGAATGTGAGTTGAGTTGTTAGCATAGTTTGATTCTATGTTTTGAAGTTTGAGTAAGAGTAATGTGTGGATTGAAAGCAAGTTTATTGTAGACTCTAGTCGCTGACCTGTTGAAGCAGAAAGGGCCCACCGCCCAATAAAGGTCAGCATCCTTATAGATTAGTGTTAGTAGTTGATTTCAATAGTTTAGATGTTAGACTAGCTAAAGGATTGATCCTTTCAGATGATAACAATATAGTTCAGTTTAGAGTTTCAATTATATGATTGTTTAGAGATATTTACTTACTCTATTTTTCATATGCTCTCTCTGTTTTATCGATTTGATTTTGTTTCATGGATATAAATGTTGGCAGCAATAGTCAGACATATTTGAAGGAGAACTACTGAACTTCACAACAACACATTGTGAACCACAACATACTCAGTATATTGACTATTGAACTACCCATGCTATGTCTTGATGATTGATGTGTGATGATTTATGTGCGATTTCCCTTTCAGAAGTGTGATTGCATAGTTAACTTTCTGGGTCAGATAGCAGATTTGATCTGTCAAAATAACTCTATCTCATACTTTCATGTGCCATAATGGAGTAGATAGCATCTCTGTGAAAGACAACCAAAGTGTGTTTCGGTTTGTGAGCTTGCTTTGTTTCCAGCATGCATAATTTAGAATAGTTCTATGCTCATGACATTAGAATTACCTTTCTTACTGGTGTCTTGTAACTCTGTTGATTACGAATCCCGGATTGATAATTAATGAGTGCATTATACTAATCATATAAGTGCCACGACAATGCTCAAAATAAAGGAAACCAATGGTATGATGACAATGGATGATCAATTCACATGAAAGGTGACAAGAGCAAGTTTATCACTTTGAAATAATTTAATGAAGGCAGTGCGACATTTGGAAGCCATGCTACCGCAAGGATAGATGGAAAAGGTACTCTAAGTCTAAATAATGAAATTTCTAAAACAAAAAATGCCTTACATGTTGATGGTCTGAAACACAATCTTCTGAGTGTTAGTCAAATGTGTGATCAAGGACACAATATCACATTTAATTCTCAAGGTTGTGAAATAAGGAAGGAAGGCTCAACAATATTAGTGGAAAGTGCATATAGAACATCAAATAATGTACATATCCTCAATGAGATTCATGGAGAAAAGTGATATATGGGACAAACAAATGAAATTTGGTTATGACATAAAAGAATGGGTCATATAAACTTTGATAATATGGTTAAAATAAATAGTAAACAAGAAGTGAGAGACATGACAAAGATTCTCAAACCTTCAAACACTCTTTGCAAGCAATGTCAACATGGAAAATAGACAAGAACAAGATTTAAATCAAAAGAATACTCAACAATGAAGCCATTGGAACTCGTTCATACAAATATATGTCTTCCTACAAGAACAAAAAATCTATAAGGTGAAAATTTCTTCATGTTTCTCATTGATGTTTATTCTAGAATGACATGGGTTACGTTCTGAAAAGAAAAATCTGAAGCTTTTGAGAATTTTAAAGCATTCAAAGCCTTGGTTGAAAATGAAACTAATTTGAAAATCAAGTGTTTGAGATCAAACAAAGGAGGTGAGTTTATCTCAAATGAATTTGAATAATTTTGTGACTCATGGGATAAAAATACATTTCTCAACCATAAGAAATCCACAATGGAATGGAGTGGTAGAAAGAAAAAATTGAACTATACAAGAGATGAAAATAAATTTATTGAATAAATCCAAGCTATCAGAAAAGTTTTGGAGAGAATAAATAAACATTGTAGTTTTTATTTTGAATAGAGGGAAAATCAGAGTCAACAACAACAAAATACCTTATGAATTATCGAAAGGTATACCAACAATAGTTAAATACTAAAAAAAAATCGGAAGCAATTTCTACATAAAGAGAGATGATGAGTATTTGGGAAAATTTGTCTCTAGAGTCGATCAAGGTATATATGTTGGTTATTCATCAAGAAGTAAAGCCTACAAATGTTAAAATACAACATTATGAAAAATAATAAATATTTCCAATCTAAATGTTGATGAAGAAGGGCATTATAAGGTTAAAACACAGGTAAATGTTCAAGCATATGAACCAGGTTGTAAAGAAGAAAACAGAGGAGAAGGAGAAGAAGAAAATGAAGAAGAGAAACATAACGCCAAGATACAAAGACACCATCTATATTTGTCTGAAAGAATCATTTGTAAAATATAATTCTTTGTGATAAAGATAAGAGAGTTCAAACTAGAAGAAGACTAACTAGTGCACCATAATATGAAAACTTCTCCTTGCTATCTAAAATAGAGGTTAAGAATTTTACATAAGCTAATGAAGAAAATCATTAGATTGATGTTATGGAAGAAGAGATCAATTAAATTGAGAAGAATGAAACATGGGAACTTGTTCCAAGGCTAATAGATAAAAATGTAATTGGAACGAAGTGTCTTTTAGGAACAAGTTGAATGAAGATGGGAAGGTAATGAGAAATAAAGAAAGATTGGTTTGTAAAGTCTATGCTCAAGTTTAAGGTATTGGTTTCAAAGAAACCTTTTCCTTGATTGTTAGACTAGAAGATATCATAATGTTTTTTGCATTTGCATGTTTCAATAACTTTAAAGTCTATCAAATGGATGTCAAGTATCCCTTTATCAATGGTAATTTAGAGGAATAATATTACATTGAACAACCATAAGGATTCTTATTATCAGAAAATAAGGATTATGTGTGCAAATTGAAGGAAACACTTTATGGGATAAAACAAACTCCTAGAGATTGGTATTCAAGACTTGATAAATATCTACAACAACAACGATTCAAAAGAGAAATTACTGATAGTAATATCTATGTCAAGACAGTAGAAAAAAATTAGTTGGATTTGTGGTTTATGTAGATGAAATTATTTTTGGAGGCAGTATGAAAGAAATGTGCCAATAGTTTGCAATAGAAATGAAAAAGGAATTTGATATGTCCTATGATTGGTGAACTTTAATTCTTTCTCGGATAAAAAAATTCTCAATCTAAAAAGGGTATATTCATTTCACAAGCCAAGTACATCAAGGAAATGTTGAAGAAATTCAGAATGGGGGATTGTACACTAGTCAACACACCTATGCTCACATGTTGTAAATTGAGAAAATTGATGAATCTTCTGAAGAGAATTAAACATTGTATAGGTCAATGATTGGAAGCATAATATTTTTTATGGCATCAAGGCTAGTCATTATGCGAGAAGTAGGATTGGTTGCAAAATTTCAAGCTGCACCAAAAGAAACTCATGTGCAAGCAGAAAAGAGGATATTCGAATATCTAAATGGAACCTTGGACTTCGATGTATGGTACTAAAGAGGTGAATATTTTAATCTAACAACATATACAGATGCACATTGGGAAGGCAACGTTGATGATATAAAAAGTACAAGCAAAGGAACATTCTTTTTGGGCAACAGTTTAGTGTCTTGATTGCGTAAGAAACAATCTTCAATCTCTCTATCCACAAAAAAAGTTGAGTATATTGTAGAAACAACATGTTGCACACATTTCCTATGGTTGAAGCAAACACTGTAGGATATCTAGGTAGAATATGACCAACCAATATCAATCATCTATGACAACAAAAATGTAATCAACATTTCAAATAATATTTTTATGCACTCAAAGACGAAGCATATTCTCATCAAGTATCACTTCCTAAGAGGATAGGTATTCGAACTAAGTGTCAATATGGAATACATTTCTACCAAGGAACAAGTTGGAGAAGGATGATGGATATCTTCTGTCATGTGTAACGTTACGCTGCAGAATTTTAGAATTGACTGACTTAGCTTGTGGGAGTTGAGATACCCATCTCGGTGAGGAGTGGTAGCTCGGCCTTCCGAGGCGAGCTAGGAGCTAACTTTTCTTTGGTTCAGTGTCCGTGGCCCCTTTGTAAATCAGGGGGATGAGGGGGGAGAAGAGTACCGCTAGCATTGGCTGGGAGGTATCGGTGAAGTCTCATCGGTCGGCAAGAAGGAGCTGCACAGAGCATGTGGGACAATGACTCAGAGAGGAAGACTTGGGCTACGGTACGCATGCTTTTATTTTGCATGGTAGATTATTATTGACTTTACGCTTTCAATTTTTTACTTTTAACTGTGTAAAGAAGGTGTTTGACTTAGCATTTTAATTGAGAACTTAATTTTTCCCTTAGCCTTAAGCTCGCTGCTTGATTTGATTCCCTTGACATTCGATCCTTGATGTAGTGACTGTCCTATTGGTTTTAATTGATCTTTATTAAGAGTTTATGCCTCGTCTTCGTCCTCATCCCTAGTTCCTCAGTCCATACCTAAGCAGTCGGCCAAGAGACGAATCAATAGTCGTCACTTCGGTGCACAAGACCTATAGATTCTAATGCCCTTCTTTTTTGTGCGTGGATGATGAGTGAAGGATATTTTTTCCCATCCACCTACCCTATCTTTGCGTTGATTGATCCTTGGTTGAATGAGTACGTCTATGCGCCCTCTTGTGAATGAGTATTGTTGATTCATTGTCGAACGATTGATTTGATTGCGCTTGTATTTGGAGTTCATTCTACTATTGAATTAAATATTTTAGGAATCTAGAGTTGAATTCGTTTTTATGGTTGGACAAACCACCCTTGCATCCAATTTTTATTTCGTTATACTGCTTAATTTAACCCTTACCTGCGTTTTAAAGTACCACGACCTTCCATCGAATCTCCTTGTTGACATACCTGCATTCTAATGTTGTAGGACAACGAATTATTTAGAGAGATTTATTATTTACTGTATTTAAACAATGTTTAATACGTCTACTCGATATGTAATGGATAACATTTTGTCATGTATTAACAACAATAATTTGGTTAGCCTCATCTCGTTAAAATTGCAATAAATAAATCTTGTTAGACCAACGATTTCTACTATCAATCTGGACAACATTTATGGCATATCAACACAGGGGATTTATACTACTGACATCACTTATATAGCGATCGATGCTATTGACAGAAAATGCGTATTAATATAAAGAAATAGAATTTTAATTTGATTGATGGTCTGCGAGTGGAATGTAATGGCGATTTCGCTCTGCATGTTCATCACATTTTAATAGCGATTTCTCTTTGTGTATTCATCACCTTTTAATGGAGATTTCACTCTACGTATCTATCACTGTTAATGGCGTTTTCACTCTTTTTGTTATCACTTTTCAATGGCTATTTCACTCTGCATATTTATCACCTTTAATGGCAATTTTAATCTGGACTAGTCTTGGCGTTTTCACTGTATATAGTAGTGTTTTCTTTTTTTCCTGTGTAGTGGTGGGTGTTCTTTATTTTAGACTGTGTTTTACCAACCATCTTCGGATGATTTTGTTGCGGCATAGACTGCGCTTTCCTTGCCCAACAGACCACGATTTTGCATGCTGTTTAGACTACGTTATACCTGCCAAATGGACCCTGATTTTCAAGCTATATCCCTGCGTTTTTATTTTTTCCAACGTCTAACAGAGGTATGGTGAATCGGTTCCTTCAATTGGTCAACAATTTAATTGCACACAAATGCACAACGATTTCTATGCTTACACTTACAACGATTCATTTTCTTACGCAGGCAATTTATTTATATCCCTTGGTTTCTATATCATGCGTTTTACTAGTAATGAGACCGCGACCAGGCATGTCTATTGATAACGAGATTCCACTTGCAGTTTGACAGGATTCCTTTAATAGCATACTGATAGCAGCGTTTAGGTTTAGCGATTTCACTGATATCCGAATGATAGCATTTAGACAGCGTGCCTTGTTCTTGACAGCCACCTAACAGTTACCTAGGCAACAAATTCATTGTTATGTAGCGATTGGTTAGCCAAGGTTTTTTTTAGCAATCAACAAGTATCAGTCCAAAAAATCGCAACCATTTTATATCAGTATTAAACCTCTAAGAAACTACTCTAAACCTTTACTCAACTACTTAATCGGACTTTTATATCAGTATTAAACCCTACTTAGCTACTTTATCTAACACGCATAATTAAGTACATTAAATAATGTCTCCCTTAAGATGAACTGAACTAAGAGGAAACGAAAATAAGTTTTTCTAATTAGAATAATAATAAATATTTGGTAATACTAAATGATAAAAGTTTTAAAATTTTTCTAATAGGAGATAAATGTTGAATTAATAGGGTTGTTAGACATTTTGGCTATTGGCGTAGTGGGTTCTGGCGCAAGATTTTGGTCGAGAGACTAGTAGTTTTATCAATTAAAACTAATAATGGCTAATCATTACCTTGGCGATTATGTGCCTTGCGCCTTAGGTTGAGTTGGAAGGGGAGGTTGGTCTTAGTCTCCTTTGGACATTCGCACTAATTAAATCAAGTGATGTCACTTGCATCTTGTCAACTGATTGCCAAGGTGTGTGGGTATAGTTTTCATGGTTGTTGTCTAGATATGTGTGTTTTGCCATGTTTACTATCATCCTTATCACCTGGCGACGACATGATTCATGTTGGGGAAATCATGGCACGCCTTTGGATAGAGACAAAATGATAGCTTGGTCGGAGTCTGCGCCTTCCATTGTGGGCATTGCTCGTTGTAGTCGTTGTGGGTGCTGGGGTTGTAACTCCTTTAGGTGTTGGGTTTGCGGGCCTTAGAGGTTCTAGTTACTATCCATCGATGTTCGTTGTGTCGGATGGTGGACGTGGTCCCTTAGCTTGTACGGGTTGTCGTGGTTGTGCCGTGCAAGTAGTTTTTTCTATATGTCTTTGATTTTTGCATGTTTTCGACCAGTTGCACAATGTGTTGGTGGCTTGAGGTGTTGTTGACTGTTTCTTGATCTTCGTGCATGGTGTTTGTCATCAATTTTGTTTTTTTAATAGTGGTCGTCGTTGCCTTCCTACCTAAAACAAAATAAAAAAATTGCACTTTTCTTCACTTAGAGTCTTAAGGATAGGGGTCTCTACATATGGTATTAGAGCAGGTTCAACCCTGCGACTATGGATCGCCAGGATTTCCATGGAAGTAAAACAATGAGTATTAATGGTTGCGTTAATGAAAAACCTTAGTGTGTCCATATGGTGATCTCATTTAGAGGACGCCTCATAGGTTCACAACGTGGCTCTAAGGGATGATGATGGTCTGACAAGGCCCATCTAGGTAATGTTAAGGGCCTTGATTCACCATCGGTACTGAGATAAGGCCAGGGCACCTATACCGTTGAGGGTCCACAACACACCCTAGCTAGTATCATTAGCATCCACCAAGAACTCGAGAGAGTTGAGTCTCAAGTCCACGAGTGTCGCGAACGGCTGTGCCATCGATGCACAATTGTAGAGACAGGTGTTGTTCTTCACGCTTCGTGATTACAACCTCCATTACGAAGGCCCACATGGCGGTCTTCAACTAAAGGGGAGTGCTCTTCTTTGGTGGAAGACACTCCTGTCATTTTTAAACATGACCGTCGAAGACGTGACATGGGAACTATTCGAGGAACGGTTCTGAGTGAGGTATCTTTCTGAGGAATTCGTTGGGTGTCATCTCAATGAGTTTGATGCCTTGTGACAAGGCAGCCACATGGTGCTAGAGTACGAGGCCTGTTTTGGAGCTGCTTCGGTATACTCCGCATCAAATTACCCAAAAACATAGGCTCAAGAAGTTTGAGTTGCGCCTTATTGTTAGAATTTAGCTTCTACTTCGGGTAACGAGAGTACAGGATCAAAGAAGGGGTGTTGCACTTGTGGGGAGACACTCTACCAGCCTGACAGCCCTATGGAGAGGACTAGAGCATCTGGATTAGCCAGACCCACTACCATGGGAAATTTGGGCAAGGTCCATCGGATTCATGCAGTGGTGAATATCCATCAGGTAGATCACCGATCGACTGTGCTTGAGACATCAGGTACCGTCGCTAACCAGACCTTTAGTATTTTAATAGATCTTTGTGCTACCGTGACTTACATTTTTGGTGCAACGCTAAAAAAAAAGATTAAGGTAAAGGTAGTCGAATACGATGAGTTTACCTTTGTAGAGATGGATTCGAGAGCCAAACAAAAGGTTGGAGGAAAGGTGATGGGATGTACCCTTAACCTGGGAGAGTTTGTCACCAGGGTCGACCTGTACATCATGATATTAGGATCTTATGACATTGTAATTGATATGGACTGGTTGGAATCACATGAGGAAATACTCAACTGTAAGACGAAATGATTGAGTTTAGTCAATGATGAGGGAAAGAGACACGTGATTGTAGGTTGGAACCATGGATTTTCCTTAAGGTTCATCTCTTCCTTGCAGTTACGGAAGAGCATGCACAAGGGATGTAAGCTTTATGCAATCCTTGCGTTAAACGAGAAGGGAGTAGCAGAAGGTCTAGAACACCTTCTTGTGGTCAGAGAGTTTGCATACGTCTTTTCAAAGGAGTTACCTAGGATGCCACCAGAGAGGTAATTGGAGTTTACCTTAGACGTAAAACCGAGGACCGAACCGATAGCGAGAACACCTTATCATATGTCAACCCTAGATTTACAAGAGTTGAGAATGCAACTAAAGGAGTTAATGAACCTGGGACTTATACGTCCGAGTGTGTCACCGTGGGGTGCGCCTATCATTTTCATATGAAGGAAGGATGGGTCGTGGAGACTCTGCATTGAATACTGTCAATTGAAAAAGGCAATGATCAAGAATCAGTATCCATTTCCAAGGATTGATGATCCATTCATTCAGATGAAGGGTGCAACGATGTTTTCCAAGATTGATTTGAGATCAGTGTATCACCATTTACAATTCAAGGAGGATGACGTCCCTAAGACCGGATTTAAGGCGAGGTTGGGACATTACGAGTTTATTGTTTTACCGTTTGGACTAACAAACACCCTAGGGGTATTTATGAGTGGATGAACGGGGTGTTCCGCGAATACTTGGACAAGTTCATCCAAGTATTCATTGACGATATTTTGATTTACTCTCGGACGACAGAGGAGCATGACAAGCACTTGCACTTGGTACTATAGTGTCTGTGAGAGCATAAATTGTATGGGAATTTCATAGGATCCTACGATATTGTGGAAAAAGAGGCCCATGGCCTAGTGACTAGCCTCTCCGGATTCTTGAGGCGTATGCATGATGTCTTTCACGTCTTTGTTTGAGACATTATGATTAGTGATCCTACACATGTTTTGACTTGAGCACCTTGTGGGTGTCGGATGAGGGTGTGCTCACAACTAAGTCGATCTGCATCTTGGATCATCGTATTCGACAGCTATGACATCGAACAATAGATGATGTCAAGGTCCAGTGGGACAACTAAAGTTCGCACTTGATGACCTTGGAGGATGCATAAGATATGTGCTAGTAGTTTCCATTTTTGTTTGATAGATAGACTTATGGATACTGTTATACACATTATTTCAACACTTATATGTTGTGAAACTTCGGGATGAAGTTTAGAACAAGAGGGGGTGTATGTAACATCCCTCTCTTGCCCGCACTGAGCAAACTTATTCTTTGAGAACACTTGCTTGCAAGTGATCCAGATTATTATACCATTGACCGTTGATTATTATTAGGAGGCATTATGGATGTGATTATATCTTATTTTGTTGCATTGACTTAGATACATTCTATTGACTCGGTTCTCCTGAGTGTGTAGGATTTGGACATCGAGGATGCAGTGGCATCGATGAGACCCTTCGACTCTGAACTGAGTCAGGGAGTGTACTATTGGGGTTTGATTGTTGTATATATGACCTATGTGCATCTGATTAGATGTTATGATTATGGATTTTATTTCTGACATGATTCGTTGATGATGCAGGCTGACGATGTCTTGTCGACCATACTCACATGTGTAGTAGAGGGGTCACACATGACTACCAAAGACGTTGAGGGAGAGGTGTGGACAACAACCTTACCAACACATACTAGCACTCTCGTCATGGCTCGAACTGTAGGTTAACGATTACCTAGTTCGAGAAGATCCACGATGTCATGAGGGAAGATTGTGACAGTCGCTCACAATGATTATAAGGGGTGCACAATAAGGCAGGGGCCTTATTACTTAGAGGCCCTTAGTTTCCCACAAGATCACCTAATGTAGTATTGAATCCAGGGGTTTTTTATGTCTACCAAGTCAATCAAGAGGTGAGTGCACCCTTGGAGCATGGATTGCATCCTAAAGGGCATATCGCACAAGGGAAACAGTATGAGGCAAGTGGCACTCTTTGATCATGGAGTGCGTCCTGAAGGGCACGTCATGAAAGGGAAACAATATGAGGCTAGTTCCACCCTTGGAGCACCTAGTGCATCCTGAAGGGCATGTCACATTTTTAAATAATAAATGAATAAACCTATATTGTCTTAGAACAAATAATGTGATGAGAAAGATTTAAAACAACGTCTAGGTCTAAGTGATAGTTGTGATAAAAAATATATATTTATATAAAAATAAAAATAAAAATAAATAAATAATAATGATAATCATCATTAATCATGTGACGAGAAGGGGGTAAGCAATTCAATTAACTTATAAAATTCTTTTTCGGGATAAAATTTAAAAAGGGGGAAAAGGGGGAATTAATTGTTTTGTTACATATGCTAATTAAAAATCTATTAATTAAAAAGGGAAAAGGGGAAAAAGGTAATTTTCTACACTTGCCAACTCGAGTTTTAAATGAAAAGGGAAAGAGGGAAATTTAAACGAATTAGGAAACTAGGAAAAAGTGGGAAACATAAAAAGAAAGGGGAAACACAAGGAAAAAGTAGAAAGATTAACTTAGTAAGGTATCTAACATTTAAGAACTTTTTAAATTGAACACAACTAGTGAATTAGTAAGGGGGTAAGTCATTAAAAAGTGTAAGGGAATATGGGGACACCTAGGAGCGATTCTAGGAATGTTTTTAGGTGGGTGAGGGAAATAGACGTAATTAATTAATTAATGAAATTAATTGATGGTGCAATGAAGGGGCTAGGTGACACATGTACGGGGAGGATTTTTATGAATTAAATTTTTGAACAATAAACTAAATGTGATTTTGGGAAATTAAGGACTTAGAAACACTATATAAAGAAGGGACGAGGATGATGATGGATATCTTCTATCATGCGTAACATTACAATGCAGAATTTTAGACTTGACTAACTTAGCTTGTCGGATTTTGGATACCCAGCTCGGTGAGGAGTGGTATCTCGGCCTTGCGTGGCAAGCTAGGAGCTATTTGTTCTCTCGTTCAGTGTGCATGGCTCCTTTGTGTCTCGGAGGGCTGAGGGGGAAGAATAGTACCCCTAGCATTGGCTGGGAGGTACCGGTGAATTCTCATGAGTCGACAAGTGGGAGCTGCACAAAGCGCATGGGACAAAGACTCAAAGAGGACGACTTGGGATACGATACGCATGCTCTTATTCTACATGGTAGATTATTATTGACTTTATGCTTTCAATTCTGTACTTTTAACTATGTAAAGAAGGTGTTTGACTTGACATTTTACTTCAGAACTTAATTTTCCCCTTAGCCTTAAGCTCGTTGCATGACTTGATTCCCTTGGCATTCGATCATTGATGTTGTGACTGTCCTCTCGGTTTTAATTGATTTTTATGAATAGTTTATGCCTGGTCTTCTACCTCATCCCTAGTCCTTCAGTCCACGCCTAAGCAGTCGGCCAGGAGCCGAATCGACGGTCATCACTTCGTTGCAGAGGGACCTATAGATTCTAATACCCTGCTTTTCTATGTGTGGCTGATGAGAGAATGATATTTTTACCGAGCCACCTACCCTTACTATCTCTGCGTTGATTGATCCTTGGTTGAATGAGTAAGTCTATGTGCCCTCTTATGAATGAGTATTGTTGATTCATTTCCAAATGATTGATTTTATTGCACCTGGATTTGGAATTCGTTCTACTATTGAATTAAACATTTTAGGCATCCAGAGTTTAATTCATTTTTATGGTTGGACAAACCACCCTTACATCCAGTTTTTATTTCATTATACTATTGAATTTAACCCTTACCTGTGTTTTAAATTACCATGACCTTCCAACGAATCTCCTTGTTGACATACCTGCATTTTAATGTTGTAGGACAACGAATTATTTAGAGATATTTATAATGAGTATTTACTCTATTTACATAGTGTTTAATATGTCTTCTTCATATGTATTGATGGATAGCATTTTTTCATGTATTAACAACAATAATTTGGTTAGCCTCATCTTGTTAAAATTGCAATAAATAAATCTTATTAGACGAATGATTTCTACTATCAATCTAGAAAACATTTATGGCATATTAACACAACGAATTTATACTACTGAAAACACTTTTACAACGATCGAAGCTACTGACAACAAAGGTGTATTAATATACAATAATAGCATTTTAATTTGATGGACGGTCTACGATTGGAATGTAATGGCGATTTCTCTCTGCGTGTTCATCACTTTTTAATGGCGATTTCTCTCTTTGTATTCATCACTTTTTAATGGTGATTTCACTCTGCGTATCTATCACTGTTAATGGTGATTTCACTCTGTGTATTATCACTTTTCAATGGCTATTTCACTCTGCATATTTATCACCTTTAATGGAAATTTTACTCTACACTAGTCTTGGTGTTTTCACTGTATATGGCAGTGTTTTCTTTTCTTCCTGTGTAGTGGTGGATGTTTATTATTTTAGACTACGTTTTACCAACCATCTGCCCACAATTTTGTTGTCGCATAGATTGTTCTTTCCTTGCCCAATGAACCACGATTTTTCACGCGATGTAGACTGCGTTATACCTGCCAAACAGACCCCGATTTGCAAGTTGTATCCCTGCATTTTTATTTTTTCCAGCATCTAACAAAGTTATGGTGAATCGGTTCCTTCAATTGGCCAGCAGTTTAATTACACACACATGCACATAGATTTCTATGCTTACACTTACAACGATTCATTTTCTTATGCAGACAATTTATTTATATCCATTGGTTTCTATATCATGTGTTTTACTGGTAATGAGACCGCAACCAGGCATGCCTATTGACAACGAGCTTCCACTTGCAGTTTGACATGATTGCTTTAATACCATACTGATAGCAGCGTTTATGTTTAGCGATTTCACTGATATCTAGATGATATCATTTAGAGAGAGTGCCCTGTTCTTGACACCCACCTAATGGTTACCTGGGCAATGAATTCATCGTTATGTAGCGATTGGTTAGTCAGAGTTTTCTTTACCAATTAGCAAGTATCAGTCCAAAAAATCGCAACCATTTTATATCAGTATTAAACCTATAAGAAACTACGCTAAACGTTTACTCAGCTACTTAATCAGACTTTTATATCAGTATTAAACCTTACTTAGCTACTTTATATAACATGCATAATTAAGTACATTAAATAATGTATCCCTTAAGGTGAAGTGAACTAAGAGGAAACGAAAAGCAGTTTTTCTAATTAAAATAATAATAATTTTTTGGTAATACCAAATGACAAAAGTTTTAATATTTTTCTAATAGGAGATAAATGTTGAATTAATAGGGTTGTTAGACATTTTGGCTATCGATGTAGTCGTGGGTTCTGGTGCAAGCTTTTGGTTGAGAGACTAGTAGTTTTATCAATTAAAACTAATAATGGCTAACCATTACCTTGGCGATTATGTGCCTTGCGCCTTAGGTCGAGTTGGAAGGGGAGGTTGGTCTTACTCTCCTCCAAACATTCACACAAATTAAATCGAGTGATGTCACTAGTGTGTTGTCAACTAATTGCCATGGTGCGTGGGTATAGTTTTCAAGGTTGTTGTCTAGATATGTGTGTTGTGCCATGGTTATTATCACTCTGATGACCTGGCAACGACATGATTCATCTTGGGGAAATCATGGCATTCCTTTGGATAGATTCAAAATGATAACTTGGTCGGATTATGCACCTTCCGTTGTGGGCATTACTCGTTGTAGTTGTTGTGGGTGTTGGGGTTGTAACGCCTTTAGGTGTTGGGTTTGCAAGCCTTAGAGGTTCTAGTTACTAGTCGTCAATGGTCGTTGTGTTAGATGATGGACACGGTCCCTTATATTGTAGGTGTTGTCGTGGTTGTGTCGGGAGGGTAGTATTTTCTATCTGTCTTTGATTTTCGCATGTTTTCCACTAGTTGCACGATGTGCTGGTGGGTTGAGTCATTGTCGACTATTTCTTGATCTACGTGCATGGTGTTCATCATCAGATTTTGTTGTTTAACAATGGTTGTCATTTCCTTCCTGCCTAAAACAAAAAAACAAATATGCACTTTTCACTTCGCTTGGAGTCTTAGCGATAGGGGCCTCTACATATGGTATCAGAGCGGGTTCAACCCTGCGACTATGGATCACCAGGATTTCCATGGCAGTAAACCCACGAGTATTAATTGTTGCGTTAATTAAAAACCTTAATGTGTCCATATGGTGATTTCATTTAGAGGACGCCTTAGAGGTTCGCAATGTGGTTTCATGGAAGGGGGTGCGATGCCTCTAGTAGTACCCGCACCCTTGGAGTCAAACCCCCAAGGGGAAGAACAAGTCCTTGGGACAGATTCACTTGTAGTAAGGGTTGATGATGGTTTGACAAGGCCCTTCCAGGTAATATCAAGGGCCTTGATTCACCTTCGATATTGGGATAAGGCCAAGGAACCTATACCCCTAAGGGTCCATAACTCAGCCTAGCCAGTACCGTTAACATTCACCGAGAACTCGAGAGAGTTGAGTCTCGAGTCCACAAGTGTTGCAGATGGCTGCGTCGTCGAGGTATGGTTGTAGATAAAAGAGTTTTGCTTCACACTTCATGATTACGACCTCCAGCACGAAGGCCCACATGGCAATCTTCAATTGAAGGGGAGCACTCTTATTTGGTGGAAGATGCTCCTGTCATTTTTGAACATGACCGCCAAAGAAGTGACACGGGAACTATTCGAGGAATGGTTCCGAGTGAAGTATCTTTCTGAGGAATTCATTGAGCGTCCCCTCAACGAGTTCAATGCCTTCTGACAAGGAAACCGCACGATTCCTGAGTACGAGGCCCATTTTGGAGTTTCTTTGATATGCTCGGCATCAAATTACCTGAAAACATAGGGTCAAGAAGTTTGAGTTGGGCCTTATTGTTAGAATTGAGCTTCATCTTCGGGTACTAGGAGTATTGGACTGAAGAAGGGGTGTTGTGTTGATACTAAGAGGGGGGGTGAATCAGTATCAAGTACAATTTAAAACCTTTTTCAACTTATACTTAAACCATTCAACTATATCCAATGAGCAATGAACAATAGTATAAGAGTTACACCAATACACCATAATACACCATGCACAATATATGAGAAATAATCAATAGTTTATTGTTCAAGGGAAGTAATGACTTCCAAAGGTAGCTACAACTTCCAAATGTAGAGGGAGGGATAAACCTCCAAGAGGAAGATACAGTCCTCCAATATCAAGAGAGAGTTGAACTCTCCATCCTTGCCCCTTCCTTCCACCCAAGAATATATGAGAGATAATAAAACTTTACATTAAAT
>ML779758.1:133602-153268 GCA_009831015.1 Picea engelmannii | reverse complement strand
CCTTTAGCCTTGCCTCAAGCTTTAGGAGAAATTCATGCAGCAGCAGTTGGAGGACAAAAGAAGAGGAGGATCCCAGGATCAGGATCGAGGAACGGTGGCCGATCTCAGAAATCATTGTAAGTTGATTCATATTGAGATTAATGAAAAAAGATACTTTTCCCGTCCCGAATACATGAATCTCATCTATGTTATTTGATTTATGTTTTATCTCTAACCCCCTAGTAGATCAGTAGCATGCATGCATAGTTTTATCTTGATTGCAGGAAGCTTTGTGGAAGGAGCAGCAACAACAAGGGGATAACAACTCAACGGAGGATCTACTTCAACCGTCGATTAAAAGGTTAGTTCATTCTTCTTGTGTTTTCCTGAGAAAAGGGGTTGAGATTTTGGGTAGAAGGTTAAAAGTTAAGTCTTAAGGGTCATGATCTGCGTATAAGCTTAGAGCCCTAGCTTATTAGTCCGTAGGGTAGAATACCCCACAACAAAGAGGTCAAGGATTTTATCAGACAAAACACAATGATGGTACCAAGATTTGCAGGATTTACATTAGACCATGATGGACTACTCAGATTTAAAAATTGAACTTACATACCACCGAATGTCGAGTTGAGGATGTTTGATCCTAAACGAGGCTATAGAGAAGTGTACATGGCTCATCCAGGAGTCACGAAGATGAGGGTGCACCTTAAACCCTTATTCTTATGGAAGGGAATGAAGTCAGACACAGTCAACTATGTGGCTAGATGTCTAGAATGTCAGCAGGTAAAGACTGAACATAGACATCCAACAGGATTACTACAACCACATGCTATTCTAGAATCAAAATGGGAGGTCATTTCGATGGATTTCATTATTGTATTGCAACCGACGACAACGAGACACGACTCAATTTTTGTTGTAGTCGACACTCTAATGAAGAGTGCTCATTTTATTCCTATGCATACGATGTATCAGGCACCTGACACAGCTAGAGTTTTCATCAGTTAGATTGTGAGGCTCCATGGCATGCCTAAGAGGATTATATTCGATCAAGAATTGATGTTTACTAGACTATTTTGGACTAGTTTCCAAGAGGCCTTGGGAACCCAACTTAACTTTAGTACTACATACCATCGAGAGACTGACGGGCAGACCAAACGAACGAACCAGACCCTGGAAGACATGTTGCGCATGTACGTGATGGACCAATAGGATCGTTGGGAATAATTATTTCCACTGGTAGAATTTTCTTATAACAGCAGTTACCAAAGCCCCTTTAATATGGAACCTTTTGAGTTCCTTTAGGGGAGACCATGTCAGATGCCTCAGAGTTGGGATCGGCTTGAGGATAGGGTCCTGGTGGGACTAGAAACGTTCCAAGAAATGGAAGATCAAATGAAACTATAGGACAAAGGATCAAGGAAGCGCATGATTGACAAAAGATTTATGTCAATGCGCGATCGAATATTTTTGCAACTGAAACCACATAAGAGTTCTATCAAGTTTTGAAAATGGGATAAACTATCTCCTAGGTTCATGGGATCCTATGAGATTGTGCAAAAAGAGGCTTGTGGCATAATGACTAGACTTGGTTGATTCTTGAGGCATATGTATGATGTATTTCACGTATTTGTTTGAGACATTATGATTAGTGATCCTGCACATGTTTTGACTTGAGCACCTTGCAGGTGTTGGATGAGGGTGCGCTCACGACTAAGTCGATCTGCATCCTGGATCATCATATTCGACAGCTATAATGTCAAACAGTAGATGAGGTCAAGGTCCAGTGGGAAAACTAAAATACACAGTCGGCGACCTCGGAGGAGGCATAAGATATACGCCAACAGTTTCCATTTTTGTTGGATAGATAGACTTATGATACTGTGATAGACATTATTCTGGCACTTATATGTTGTGAAACTTCGGGACAAAGTTTAGACAAAGAGGGGTGTATGTAACATCCCGCTCTTTCCCGCACTGAGAGAATTTATTCTTTGAGGACACTTGCATGCATGTGATTTGGATTATTATACCATTGACCATTAATTATTATTGTGAGGCATTATGGATGTGATTATATGTTATTTTGTTGCATTGACTTAGACAGGTTCTATTGACTCTGTTCTCCTGAGTGTGTAGGATTTGGACCTCTAGGATGTAGAGGCATCGATGATACCCTTGGACTCTGGACCGAGTCCGGAAGTGGACTATTGGGGTTTTATTGTTGTATATATGACCTATGTGCATCCGATTAGATGTTATGATTATGGATTTTATTTCTGACATGATTCGATGATGATTCAAGCTGACGATAGCTTGTCGACCAGACCCACATCTGGAGTAGAGGGGTCATGCACGACTACCAAAGACGTTGAGGGAGAGGTGTGGACAACATTGCTCCCACAGCCTACTAGCACTCCTGTGTTTTCTCAAACTATAGGTTAACCATTACCTAGTTCGAGAAGATCCACGATGTCGTGAGGGAAGACTACAACAATCACTCATGATGATTCTAAGGGGCATGCAATAAGGCAAGGGCCTTATTCCTTAGAGGCCCTTAGTCTCCCACAAGAGCACCTGACAGAGTATTAACTCCAGGGGTTTTTGATGTCTACCAAGTCAGTCAAGAGGCGAGTGTCACCCTTGGATCATGGAGTGTGTCCTGAAGGGCACGTCATGCAAGGGAAACAGTATGAGGTGAGTGGCACCCTTGGAGCACAGAGTGTGTCCTGAAGGGTACATCGTGCAAGGGAAACAATATGAGGCGAGTGGGACCCTTGGAGCACCTAGTGCGTCATGAAGGGCACGTCGTGTTGTTAAATAACAAATGAATAAACCTATATGGCCTTAGAATGCATAATGTGATGAGAAATATTTAAAACAATTTCCCTAATAAAAGGTTGCCTAACCTAGGAAAATAATGTCTAGGTCTAAGTGATACTTGTGATAAAAAATATAAATTTATATAAAAATAAAAATAAAATCAAATAAATTATAATGATAATCATCATTAATCATGTGACGAGAAGGGGGTAAGCAATTCAATTAACTTATAAAAATCTTTTATGGGATAAAATTTAAAAAGGGGGGAAATGGGGAATTAATTGTTTTGTTACATATGCTAATTAAAAATTTACTAATTAAAAAGGGAAAAGGGGGAAAAGGTAATTTTATATACTTTCCAATTTGAGTTTTAAATGAAAAGGGAAAGAGGGAAATTTAAAAGAATTAGGAAACTAGGAAAAAGTGGGAAACATAAAAAGAAAGGGGAAACACAAGAAAAAAGAAAAAATACTAACTTAGTAAGGTATCTAGCATTTAAGAACTTTCTAAATTGAACTCAACTAGTGAATTTGTAAGGGGGTAAGTCATTAAAATCTGTAAGGAACTATGGGGACACCTAGGAGCGATTCTAGGAATGCTTTTAGGTGGGTGAGGGAAATAAGAGTAATTAATTAATTAATGAAATTAATTGATGGTGCAATGAAGGGGATAGGTGACACATGTATGGGGAGGATTTTTATGAATTAAATTTTTGAATAATAAACTAAATGGGATTTTGGGAAAGTAAAGGACTTAGAAACTCTATATAAAGAATGGAGGAGGAGGATGATGGATATCTTCTGTCATGTGTAACGTTACGCTACAGAATTTTAGACTTGATTGAAATAGCTTGTGGGAGTTAGGATACACAGTTCAGTGATGAGTGGTAGCTCATCCTTGAGAGGCGAGATGGGAGCTAGTTGTTCTCTGGTTCAGTGTGCGTGGCCCCTTTGCGGCTGGGGGGGATGAGGGGGAAGAAGATTACCCCTAACATTGGCTGGGAGGTACCGGTGAAGTCTCATCAGTTGACAAGTGGAAGATACATGGAGCGCATGGGACAATGACTCAGAGAAGATGACTTGGGCTATGGTACGCATGCTCTTATTCTGCATGGTAGATTATTATTGACTTTACACTTTAAATTATGTACTCTTAATTGTGTAAAGAAGGTGTTTGAATTGGCATTTTAACTAAGAACTTAATTTTTGCCTTAGCCTTAAGAAAATTGCTTGACTTGATTCTCTTGGCATTCGATCTTTGATGTTGTGACAGTCCTATTGGTTTTAATTGATTTTTATGAAGAATTTATTCCTTGGCTTCGTCCTCATCCCTAGTTCGTCAGTCCACGCCTAAGAAGTCGGTGATGGGCCGAATCGACGGTCGTCACTTCAGTGCACAATGACCTATAGATTCTAATTCCCTTCTTTTCTGTGCATGGATGATGAGCAAAGGATATTTTTTCCCAGCCACCTACCCTTAATATCTTTACGTTGATTGTTCCTTGGTTGAATGAGTAAGTCTATGCGCCCTCTTGTGAATGAGTATTGTTGATTCATTGTCGAACAATTGATTTGATTGTGCCCGTATTTGGAATTCATTCTACTGTTGAATTAAACATTTTAGGCATCTAGAGTTGAATTCATTTTTATTGTTGGACAAACCACCCTTGTATCTATTTTTTATTTCATTATAGTGCTGAATTTAACCCTTACTTGTGTTTTAAAGTACCATGACCTTCCAACGAATCTCCTTGTTGACATACCTACGTTTTAATGTTGTAGGACAACGAATTATTTAGAGATATTTATAACAATTATTTAATGTATTTACACAACATTTAATATGTGTGTTTGATATGTAATGATGGATAGCATTTTGTTATGTATTAACAACAATAATTTGTTTAGCCTCATCTCGTTAAAATTGCAATAAATAAATCTTGTTAGAACAACAATTTCTACTATCAATCTAGACAATGTTTCTGGCATATCAACACAACGAATATATACTAATGGAAACTCTTATACAACGATCGATGTTATTGACTTCAAAGGCGTATTAATATACAACAATAGCATTTTAATTTGATTTATGGTCTACAATTAGAATGTAATGGTGATTTCTCTCTGTGTGTTCATCACTTTTTAATGGCGATTTCATTCTGTGTATTCATCACTTTTTAATGGCGATTTCATTCTGTGTATCTATCACAGTTAATGGAAATTTCACTTTGCATATTATCACTTTTCAATGGCTATTTCACTCTGTGTATTTATCACCTTTAATGGCAATTTTACTCTGCATTGGTCTTGGTGTTTTCACTGTATATGGTAGCGTTTTCTTTTCTTCCTATGTAGTGGTGGATGTTCATCATGGAACACCTTTAGATAGAGGAAAAATTATAACTTGGTCAGATTATGTGCCTTTCATTGTGGGCATTACTAGTTGGAGTTGTTTTGGGTGCTGGGCATGTAACACCTTCAGGCGTTGGGTTGTGTCGGATGGCCGTTGTGTCGGATGGTGGGCATGGTCCCTTATCCTGTAAGTGTTGTCGCGGTTGTGCCGGGCAGTTAGTCTTTTCTATCTGTCTTTGATTTTCACATGTTTTTGACCAGTTGCATGTTGCGCTTGTGAGTTGAGTAGTTGTCGATTGTTTCCTGATCTGCGTGCATGGTGTCCATCGTCAGGTTGTATTGTTTAACAGTGGTATTTGTTTCCTTCCTGCCTAAAAAAGAAAAAACATTTTGCACTTTTCGCTTCAATAGAGTCTTATCGATAAGGGTCTTTACATATGGTATAAGAGAGGGTTCAACCCTCCGACTGTGGATCGCTAGGATTTCCATGGTAGTAAACCCATGAGTATTAACCATTGCGTTAATTAAAAGAATTAACGTGCCCATATTGTGATCACATTTAGAGGATGCCTCAGAGGTTTGCAACGTGGTTCCATGGAAGGGGGTGTGACGCCTCCAGCAGTTCCCACACCCTCGGAGTCGAACCCCCAAGGGGAAGAACAAGTCCTTGGGTTGGATTCTCTTGTAGTAAGGGATGATGATGGTCTAACAAGGCCCTTGTAGGGAATTTCAAGGGCCTTGATTCACCATTGGTACTGAGATAAGGTCGGGGCACCTATACCCCTGAGGGTCCATAACGTGCCCTAGATAGTACCATTAACATCCACCGAGAACTTGAGAGAGTTGAGTCTCGAGTCCAAGAGAATCGCGGATGGCTGTGTCATCGAGGAATGGTTGTAGAGAAAGGTGTTGTGCTTCACGCTTCATGATTACAACCTCCAACGTGAAGGCCTGCATGGCAGTCTTCAACTGAAGGGGAGCGCTCTTCTTTGGTTGAAGACGATCCTGTCATTTTTGAACATGACCATCGAAGATGTGACACGGGAACTATTCGAGGAACAATTCCAAGTGAGTTATCTTTCTGAGGAATATGTTGAGCGTCATCTCAACGAGTTTGATGCCTTGTGAAAAGGCAGTTGCATGGTGCCCGAGTACGAGGCCTGTTTTGGAGCTTCTTCAGTATGCTCCAAATCAAATTACCCAGAAACTTATGGTCAAGAAGTTTGAGTTGGGCCTTATTGTTAGAATTAAGCTTCTACTTCAGGCATCAAGAGTATTGGACCGAATAAGGGGTGTTGGACTTGTGGGGAGCCACTCTACCAGCACAACTACCCTATGGAGAGGACTAGAGCATCTAGATTAGCCCAACCCACTACCGTGGGAGATTTGGGCAAGGCCCATCAGATTCATGCAGTGGTGAATAATCACCAGGAATAGAATCGGTCAACTGTGCTCGAGACATGAGGTACCATCGCTAACAATACCTTTAGTTTTTTGATAAATCCTTGTGCTACTGTGAGCTCCATTTCTGGTGCAACACTAAAAGAAAAGATTAAGGTAAAGGAAGTTGAAAAGGATGAGTTTAGCTTTGTAGAGATGGATTTGGGAGCCAAACATAAGGTTGTAGGAAAGGTGATGGGATGTACCCTTAACCTGGGATATTTTTTCACCAGGGTCGACCTGTACGTTATGATCTTAAGATCTTATGACGTTGTAATCGGTATGGAATGGTTGGAATCACATGAGGTGATACTCAATTGTAATATGAAATGATTGAGTTTGGTTGATGATGAGGGACAAAGACGCATGATTGTAGGTCAGAACCAGGGGCTTTCCCTGAGGTTCATCTCTTCCTTGGAATTACGGAAGAGCATGCGCAAGGGATGTAAACTTTATGCGATCCTTTCGTTAAGCAAGAAGGGAGTAGCGAAAGGTTTAGAACACCTTATTGTGGTGAGAGAGTTTGTAGACATCTTTCCATAGGAGTTACTTGGGATGTCGCTGGAGAGGGAATTGGAGTTTACCTTAGACGTAAAACCGGGGACTGAACAAATAGCGAGAACACCTTATCATATGTCAACGCTGGAGTTACATGAGTTGAGAATGAAATTGAAGGAGTTGTTGGACCTGGGACTTATACATCCGAGTGTGTCACCATGGGGTGTGCCTGTCATTTTCATATGAAGGAAGGATGGGTCGTGGAGACTCTGCATTGAATACCATCAATTGAACAAGGCAATGATCAAGAATCAATATCCATTGCCAAGGATTGATGATCCATTTGATTAGATGAAGGATGCGATGGTGTTTTCCAAGATCGATTTGAGATCAGGGTATCCCCAGTTACGGATCAAGGAGGATGAATTCCCTCAGACTGCCTTTAAGGTGAGATTGCAACATTACAAGTTTACTGTTTTACCATTTGGACTAATGAATGCCCCAGGGGTATTTATGAGTGGATGAACGGGGTGTTCAATGAATACTTGGAGAAGTTCATCGAAGTATTGATTGACGATATTCTGATTTACTCTTGGACGATGGAGGAGCATGAAGAGCACTTTCTCTTGGTACTAGAGTGTCCGCGAGAGAATAAATTTTATGGAAAGTTGTCCAAATTCATGGTTTATCAATCAAAGAATCACTACTTAGGGGATGTCATCTCCGACGAAGGTATCATCGTGGATCCAGCAAAGGTTGAGGCCATTATGGAATGGCTTGCATGGACGAATGTCCTGGAAGTGTGTAGCTTCATGGGTTTACCAGGATACTATCGAAGGTTTATCGAGGGATTTTCAAATATAGAAAATCCGATAACAAACTTGTAGAAGAATACCAAGAAGTTTGTTTGGACTGAGAAATGCGTGGAAGTTTTTCGGAGGCTCAAAGACCTGTTGAAAATGACACCGATACTAAAAGTCCCTGACATGGACGCGAAATTCTTGGTATGCACTGATGCATCCAAGGAAGGCCAAGGCAGAGTCTTGAGGCAAGACGGTCAATTGATCACTTACATCTTGAGGAAACTGAGTAGACATGAGGAGAACTATGCGATGCATGATTTGGAGTTGTTAGCCTTTGTTTATGCCTTGAAGGTTTGGATACACTACCTAGTTGGACGGAAATTTGAACTAAAGATAGACCACTGTGGACTACAACACATATTTACGCAAAGCGACCTGAATGCACGACGACGATGTTGGTCGAAATTTCTTAGAAAGTACCAATTTGAGGTTTCTTACGTAAAAGGGATAGTGAACTGAGTGGTAGATGCATTGAGTCAGAGACCTTTCATCGTTTTAGTGTTTCCTCTTCAAAGGAATCTACGTGAAAAGATTCTAACTTTACAGCGCAACGATGATTGGTACAAAGAGGTCAAGGATTTTATCGAACAAAACACAATGATGGTACCAATATTTGAAGGATTTACATTGGACGACGATGGACTACTCATATTTAAAAATCAAATTTACGTACCACCGAACGACGAGTTGAGGATTTTTTATCGTAAACGAGGCTCATAGAGCTGTGTACATGGCTCACCCAGGAGTCACGAAGATGACAGAGGACCTTAAACCCTTGTTATTATGGAAGGGAATGAAGACAGACACAGTCAACTAGGTGGTTAGATGTCTAGAATGTCAGTAGGTAAAGGTTGAACATAGACATCCAATAGGATTACTACAGCCACATGTTATTCTAGAATCGAAATGGGAGGTCATTTCGATGGATTTCATTGTTGGATTGACACTGACGGAAAGGAGACACGACTCGATTTTTGTGGTAGTCGACACTCTAATGAAGAGTGCTCATTTTATTCTTGTGCATACGACATATCAAGCACCTGACATATCTAGATTTTTCATTAGTGAGATTGTGAGTCTCCATGGCATGCCTAAGAGGATTATATCCGATCAAGGATCGGTGTTTACTGGATGATTTTGGACTAGTTTCAAAGACGCTTTGGGAACCCAACTTAACTTTAGTACTGCATATGACCCGAAGACTGACGAGCATATCAAATGAACGAACTAGACCTTGGAAGACATGTTGCACATGTATGTGATGGAACAAAATGAGAATTGGGAAGAATTCTTGCCACTCATAGAATTTGCTAATAACAACAATTACCAAAGCCCCATTAAGATGGTTCCTTTTGAGTTCCTTTAGGGGTGACCATGTCAGATGCCTTGGATAGGTATAAGATTTATGTTGATGCGTGTCGTGTTGACTGTAGTTATGATTTGGTGATCGAGTATTTTTTCTACTGAAACCGTATAAGAGTTCAATCAAGTTTGGAAAAGTGGCTAAAATATCTCTTAGGTTTGTGGGATCCTACAAGATTGTGGAAAAAGAGGCTCGTGGCATAATGACTAGCCTCGCCTGATTCTTGAGGCGTATGCACAATGTCTTTCACGTCTTTGTTTGAGACATTATGATTATTGATCCTACACATGTTTTGACTTCAGAACCTTCTGGGTGTCGGATGAGGGTGTGCTCACGGCTGAGTCGATCTGCATCCTGGATCATCATATCCAACAAATACGACGTCGAACAATAGATGAGGTCAAGGTCGAGTGGGACAACTAAAGCCCGCACTCGGAAACCTCGAAAGATGCATAAGATATGCACCAATAGTTTCATTTTTTGTTGGATAGATAGACTTATGGTACTTCGACACACATTATTTCGAAACTTATATGTTGTGAAACTTCAGGACAAAGTTTAGACCAAAAGGGGGTGTATGTATCATCTCTTTCTTTCCCACACTGAACAAACTTATTCTTTGAGGACACTTGCTTGCAAGTGATCCAGATTATTATACCATTGACCATTAATTATTATTATGAGGCATTATGGATGTGATTATATGTTATTTTGCTACATTGAATTAGACATGTTCTATTGACTTGTTTCTCCTTAGTGTGAAGGATTTGGATCTCGAGGATGCAGAGGCATCGATGAGACCCTTAGACTCCAGACCAATTCAGGGAGTGGACTATTGGGGTTTGATTGTTTTATATATGACCTATGTGCATATGATTAGATGTTATGATTGTGAATTTTATTTTTGACATGATTCCTTGATGATGCAGGCTGACGATAGCTTGCTGATCTGACACACATGTGGAGTAGAGGGGTCACACATGACTACCATAGACGCTGAGGGAGAGGCGTGGACAACATCCCTACCACAACCTACTAACACTCCCACCATGGATCGAACTGTAGGTTAACGATTACCTAGTTCGAGAAGATCCACGATGTCGTGAGGGCAGACTGCAACAATCGCTCATGATGATTCTAAGGGGCACGCAATAAGTCAGGAACCTTATTCCTTAGAGGCCATTATTCTCCCACAAGATCACCTAATGAAGTATTGACTCCAAGGGTTTTTGATGTCCACCAAGTCAGTCAAGAGCCGAGTGACACCCTTGGATCATGGAGTTTGTCCTGAAGGGAACACCATGTAAGGTAAACAGTATGAGGTGAGTGGCACCCTTGGAGCACATAGTGCATCCTGGAGGGCATGTCACGCAAGGGAAACAATATGAGGCAAGTGGCATTGTTGGAGAACCTAGTGCCTCCTGAAGGGCACGCCACATTGTAAAATAATAAATGAATAAACCTATATGGCCTTAGAACGAATAATGTGATGAGAAATATTTAAAACAATTTCCCTAATAAAAGGTTGCCCGGCCTAGGAAGATAACGTCTAGGTCTAAGTGATACTTGTGATAAAAAATATATATTTATATAAAAATAAAAATAAAATAAATAAATAATAATGATAATCATCATTAATCATGTGACAAGAAGGGGGTAAGCAATTCAATTAACTTATAAAATTCTTTTTGGGGATAAAATTTAAAAAGGGGGAAAAGGGGGAATTAATTGTTTTGTTACATATGCTAATTAAAACTTTATTAATTGAAAAGGGAAAAGGGGAAAAGGTAATTTTATACACTTTCCAATTTGAGTTTTAAATGAAAAGGGAAAGAGGGAAATTCAAAATAATTAGGAAACTAGGAAAAAGAGGGAAACATAAAAAGAAAGGGGAAACACAAGGAAAAAGCAAAAAGACTAACTTAGTAAGGTATCTAGCATTTAAGAACTTTCTAAATTGAACTCAACTAGTGAATTAGTTAGGGGGTAAGTCATTAAAATGTGTAAGGGAATATGGGGACACCTAGGAGCGATTCTAGGAATTCTTTTAGGTGGGTGAGGGAAATAGGAGTAATTAATTAATTAATGAAATTAATTTATGGTGCAATGAAGGGGATGGGTGACACATGTACGGGGAGGATTTTTATGAATTAATTTTTTGAACAATAAACTAAATTGGATTTTGGGAAAGTAAAGGACTTAGAAACTATATATAAAGAAGGGAGGAGGAGGAGGATGGATATCTTATGTCATGCATAACGTTACACTGCATAATTTTAGACTTGACTTACTTAGCTTTTGGGAATTGGGATACCCAGATCAGTAAGGAGTGGTAGCTCAGCCTTGCAAGGAAATATGGGAGCTATGTGTTCTATGGTTCAGTGTGCGTGGCCCCTTTGCAGCTCAGGGGGCTGACCTAGCATTGGTTGGGAGGTACCAGTGAAGTTTCATTAGTCGTCAAGCAGGAGCTTCATGGAGCGCACGGGACAATGACTCAAAGCGGATGACTTGGGCTATGGTATGCATTCTCTTATTCTGCATGGTAGATTATTATTGACTTTACACTTTCAATTTTGTACTTTTAACTGTGTAAAGAAGGGGTTTGACTTAGCTTTTTAATTGACAACTTAATTTTTCCCTTAGCCTTAAGCTCGTTGATTGACTTGATTCCCTTGGCATTTGATCCTTGATGTTGTGACTGTCCTGTTGGTTTTAATTTATTTTTATGAAGAGTTTATGCCTAGTCTTTGTCCTCATCCCTAGTTCATCAGTCCACGCCTAAGAAGTCAGCCAGGAGCCGAATCAACGGTTGTCACTTCGGTGCACAACGACCTATAGATTTTAATGCACTTCTTTTCTGTGTGCAGATGATGAGCAAAGGATATTTTTTCCCAGCCACCTACCCTTACTATCTTTGCATTGATTGATCCTTGGTTGAATGAGTAAGTCTATGCACCCTCTTGTGAATGAGTATTGTTGATTCATTGCCGAACGATTGATTTGATTGCGCCCAGATTTGGAATTCGTTCTACTATTGAATTAAACATTTTAGGCATCCAGAGTTAAATTCATTTTTATGGTTTGAAAAACCACCCTTGCATCCAGTTTTTATTTTGTTATACTATTGAATTTAACTCTTACCTGTGTTTTAAAGTACCACGTCCTTCCAATGAATCTCCTTGTTGACATACCTGTGTTTTAATGTTGTAGGACATCGAATTATTTAGAGAGATTTATAATGATTATTTATTGTATTTACACAATGTTTAATATGTCTGCTTGATATGTAATGATGGATATCATTTTTTCATGTATTAAGAACAATAATTTGGTTACCCTCATCTCGTTAAAATTGTGATAAATAAATCTTGTTAGACCAACAATTTCTACTATCAATGTGGACAACGTTTCTGGCATATAAACACAACGAATTTATACTACTAAATGCACTTATACAATGATCGATGCTATTGACAACAAAGGTGTATTAATATACAGAAATAGCATTTTAATTTGATTGATGTTCTGCAATTGGAATGTAATGGGGATTTCTCTCTATGTGTTCATCACTTTTTAATGGCGATTTTGCCCTATGTATTCATCACTTTTTAATGGAGATTTCACTCTGTGTATCTATCACTTTTAGTGGTGATTTCACTCTGAGTATTATCACTTTTCAATGGCTATTTCATTCTGCATATTTATCACCTTTAATGGAAATTTTACTCTGCATTGGTCTTGGCATTTTCATTGTATATGGTAGCATTTTCTTTTCTTCTTGTGTAGTGGTGGATGTTCATTATTTTAGACTACGTTTTACCAGCCATTTGCCCATGATTTTGTTGTAGCATAGACTGCACTTTCCTTGCCAAACAAACCACGATTTTTCATGCCATTTAGACTGCATTATACCTGCCAAACAAACCCCTATTTGCAAGTTGTATCCTCATGTTTTTATTTTTTCCAGTGTCTAACAAAGGTATGGTGAATCGGTTCCTTCAATTGGCCAGCAATTTAATTGCACACACATGCACAACGATTTCTATGCTTACACTTACAACGATTCATTTTCTTACGCAGGCAATTTATTTATATCCCTTAGTTTCTATATCACGTGTTTTACTGGTAATGAGACTGCGACCAGGCATGTCTATTGACAACAAGCTTCCACTTGTAGTTTGACATGACTTCTTTAATATCATACTAATAGCAGCTTTTAGGTTTAGTGATTTCACTGATATCTGGATGATAGCATTTAGAAAGCATTCCTTGTTCTTGATAGCCACCTAACAGTTACCTGGGAAACGAATTCATTGTTATGTAGTGATTGGTTAGTCAGAGTTTTTTTTTACCAATCAGCAAGTATCAATCCAAAAACTCTCAACCATTTTATATCAGTATTAAACCTGTAAGCAGCTACTCTAAACCTTTACTCAACTACTTAATCAGACTTTTATATCATAATTAAACCCTACTTAGCTACTTTATCTAACACGAATAATTAAGTACATTAAATAATGTCTCCCTTAAGGTGAAGTGAACTAAGAGGAAATGAAAAGTAGTTTTTCTAATTAAAATAATAATAATTTTTTGGTAATACCAAATGATAAAAGTTTTAAAAAATTTCTAATAGGATATAAATGTTGAATTAATAGGGTTGTTAGACATTTTGGCTATCGGCGTAGTAGTGGGTTCTGGCACAAGCTTTTGGTCAAGAGACTAGTAGTTTTATCAATTAAAAATAATAATGGCTAATCGTTACCTTGGCGATTATGTGCCTTGGGCCTTAGGTAGAGTTGGAAGGGGAGGTTGGTCTTAGTCTCCTCTAGCCATTCGCACAAATTAAATCGAGTGATGTCACTTGCATCTCATCAACTAATTTCCAGGGTGCATGGGTATATTTTTCATGGTTGTTGTCTAGATATGTGTGTTGTGCCATGGTTACTATCATGCTTATCACTTGGCGATGAAATGATTCATGTTGGGGAAATCATGGTGCTCCTTTGGAGATCGGCAAAATGATAACTTGGTCAGAGTCTGCGCCTTTCATTGTGAGCATTGCTCGTTGTAGTTGTTGTGGGTGTTGGGGTTGTAATGCCTTCAGACGTTGGGTTTGCAGACCTTAGAGGTTCTAGTTTCTCGTTTTCAATGGTCATTGTGTCGGATGTGGACATGGTCCCTTATATTGTAGGCGTTGTCATGGTTGTGTCCAAGGATGATTTTAGGGGCTAAATTTTGCTCATGGGCTAATTTTCCATGTTTTTTTCCTAAAAAATGATTCGCTAATCTAAAAATGATTCGCCCAAATTCTATGGGATAAAATCATTTTACCTTAAAAATCACCAAAATTTTATACAAACTATATAAAATCCTTAGAAATTTGAATATTTTTACAAAAATATCGCCAAATATTTTATAGTTGGCATATGAAGGATTAGTAATATTCACTAAGGTTTCTACATTTTAAAATAAATTTCCATCCTTAAAATCATCCTTGGTTGTGTCGGGCGGGTAGTCTTTTCTATATGTCTTTGATTTTTGCATGTTTTCAACTAGTTGCACGATGTGCTGGTGGGTTGAGTCATTGTCGATTGTTGTCTGATCTACGTGCATGATGTTCGTCGCCAGGTTGTGTTGTTTAACTGCGGTCGTTGTTGCATTCCTGTGTAAAACAAAAAAAAAAATGTACTTTTCTCTTCGCTTGGATTCTTATCGATAGGGGTCTCTACATTTTCACATGGATTTAAAAACCATGGTGGTATTTTACCCATGGTATGGTGAAAAGGTGAATTAAAATTAAAAATGGGGAAAAAGTAATTATTATTTAATAAAAGTTGTGATTTTTCAAAAGAACATGACTTTTCATGTAAAGCGTATTGTAAAGTATAAATCAAGAAGAGGGTTATGATCAAAAAATCGAGAGAGGGTGGCGATGAATCAGTATGAGAACTTTATACCACTTTTAATCACAATATATATTATTTCACTTTATCAACAATGTTTAACAATTTATTATCAATGTATCATCTTTGATTACAATATATATATATATATATATATATCATAAGCATGTAATTATAAGTAACATCATATCAACATCACATCAAGAACACAATACACCAATGTTTACGTGGAAACCCAAATGGGAGAAAACCATGGAATGCTTTCTTATATATATGAAGAATTCATTCATAGGAAGCACCAACTTCTCAATTCTTCAGCGACAATTGGAAGCAGGATATAACCCCCTATTTATAGGATCCAACCTAAAGGAAGCTACAACTCCCTGGATTCTCTGGCTACAACTCCCGAAAGGAGGCTACAACCCCTGCGTTCTCTAGAACCAAATGAAAGGTGGATACAACCACCTAGTTCTCAGGATGAGGAATCTCTGACTCCCTGATTCTCCGAAACCAACCGAAAGGAGGGTACAAAACACTTTCCTTCCCCCTTCCTGTCTCTATGAAATATAAGTGTAGACCAACTGTCACTACCACAATCAATGCTACTATCACTACCACTGACACTGTCACTCTCACTGCCATTGTCATTTTCACTTCCACTGTCACTTTCAATTTCTTTGTCACTGCCACTTTCACATCAACTTATAACATGTCACAGTCACTGCCACCGATACTCAACCAAATCCTCTCAAATGAATAATATACCAAGGATACCTCTGAACTAGATGTCAAACATCACCAAAACATGCCTCTACCAAGTATGTACCAATATCACCAACATAACATCACAAGATATGTGCCTCAACGATGTACCAAAGCATATATCAAACCATCAACCTGTACCATACCAAGAATCTACTGTGTACCAAAATATGTACCACAACCAATGCATCAACCATGCACCAACAACTATATAAAACCATGGATCAACCCCACACCAACACATGTACCAAACCATGCATCAACCATGCACCCACAACCATGTATATCAACCATGTACATAAACACCATACCATGTACCAATCATATACCATATCATGCCATACATTGTATACCAATAAACCAATAAATTCACTAGCAATGTATCTCAACAAGTAGACCTCAACCAACATGTACCATGCATCCAATGATGTGCCTCAAGTCATATATAAAAACCCTCAAACGCATGCCTCAAGTATTCTCCTCAATATAACCAAGATGAAATCTCATAACACAATATACAAAGCCTCATAACACATACCAAGATAGCCAATAATTATTCTAATCAATTTACCATAACATAATCAACATGTACCATATCACATACTATCAACCATATACAAATATGTACCATATCATCAATGTAGTATCTCAAAGAACCAATGCATGTCTTGTTGAAATTACTAAGACAACTGAGAGGGGGTGGGGTGAATCAGTTGTTATTGTTCTTAAACAATTTTAAGTCTATTAAATCATTCTTAATCTTTCTTCAAGTGATCATCAATATTATACAACATATGGACAACATAAATAATGAGCATCAGTCACACATAAGATATACACAGAGACAAATTTTCACGAGGAAACCCATAAAGGGATAAAACCTCTTCTTCTTTGAAATGAAAGGCAGTCTTTTAAGTTCTGTACATCATCTATGTTTTAGCACCAACTCAAAGTGAGGCTACTACCTTTGTTTTACAAGCTCCAACCTGTTGAGAGAACCAACTCTCTAGTTTCTCTAGCACCCACTAGAAGGAAGCACCAACTCCCTGAGTGTTCCCGCACCGACTGGATGGAAGCACCTACTTCCACTTATACAAGCACCAACTTGCATATAGAAAACTCTATGTTTTCCCAAGTACCACCCTGCCACCTTGGCTTTTCTGGTTGCAACCAAATGGAAGCTACAACTCCCTGTGTTCAAGCACCCACTTGAACCTCTGAGGACACCAATCCTCCCTAGCACCTCCCTACCACCCTGTTTATAAATATTTTATACTGAAACTTATTATAGTGATTCAATAGTTGTCATTGGCTTACCAGGCTTATCACTGTTCTGCTATGTTTCTCTACTCTCCTGTATCAGTGTCTCTCTACCTGCATCTTCTTGTTCTTTTTGATCTTCTTCTTTTCTCTACAAGTGCACCTCAGCCTTCTTTTACTGTCTCATCTATGCATCTCTGTTCTTTTCTTCTACCGCGCTTTATGCTCTACATCTTCTTTTGATTCTATGAATTACACCTCTTCTGTTACTCATCTCTAAGTTTTATCTCACACTATGCATACTCTTGGTCTCACATTGTGCATACTGTAATTTTCCCTTTCTTACAGTTCAACTCATTTTTCATTTAGAATAACCAACGAACCACAGTCATTGCATCTCCATTTTATCCTATAACACCTATTCAGTTACACCTTGAATCTCCAAGAAAACGCATCAACAACTAAATCGCCAACCATCCAAGAATCATGATTCAATTATGCTAACTGAATCATAACTGATCGATTACCTATGAGGTGAAACAGTAACCCTTCGATCAAGTTTCCAATTAACCAATACCATTGTATTAAATCCGTAGGATTTCGCGTTTATCTCATATGCCCACTAGCTGTGACCGAGCACTAAATAGAGTTTGAATTTCGTGATTTCGCATCTCAACATTCCTATGATGAAGGGTCTCTACACTCCAAGTGGAGATCAACGAAACTCTGAGATGGAGCTTAGCACTGCTAGCTTCTTCCCCTTACGTGACCACTGGTGGTGACCACATGCTACGCCAAAAGGCGCTTCGTATTTTGTGAACTTATGAACTTTATCAAGCCTAATCAACAGTCGGGATCTCTAATGATCCAACGGTCCAGATCTCATCGTGATCTCGCATATCATGATTCCTATGATGAAGGATATCGATACTCCAAGTCGTGATCGCCAAGACTCTGAGATGGAGCTTAACACTGCTAGCTTCTTTCTCCATCTTCCGCAAATGTAACCACTGGTTGTGACCATAGCCTTATTCGAAAATGCATCTCGCACTTTCACATCTCAGGTATTCTGTGATGAGTCCTCTCGACTCTCCATGTTACGAACTCCAAAATAGAGCTTGGCTTCTCTAGCTCTACTCTCCATCTCTTGACAATGTGACCACGATATTTTACCACTCACCAATCAAACGAGCACTTCACTCCTTTGAATTTATAGTCATCGAAACGATGATCTTTCGCGATGTGTCCTATGGAACCAACGGTCCAGATATTATCATGATTTCACCATGTGTCCTTCTTGAATCAACGATCAAGATCTTATCGTGATTTTGCAAATTCACGGGCCTTCGTCATGCCTGATCAACGGTCCATGATCTCGATGATTTGATGGTCCAGATCTTTTCGTGAACTCACAAATTGTGAGTTCCCACACCATGCTCCGTTGACTCCTCCAATGTGCAATTCAGTGAAATTCCAATCACTTCCCACGTGTCCTATGACTCCAACGGTTAGGACTGTTATTGTGATTTCACATATCATGAGTTTGAACCTCTTTCCTTTGGATTTCTTGATCTGTGAAACTCTGAAATGAAACCTTTGTCATGCTTTGACTGTTTTCCTCCTTCTGAGCTTACACTGCTAATCTTGCCATTATCGCTACACTACTGATCGTGTTGATATTCTCCATTTGATCGTGCTGATCTTCGCCATCAATGAAAAACACGCATACTCTGCCTCTGTCTAAAAAAATGCCAACAATATCCCCCTTTGGCATTGATGGCAACCCCTTGAAAAACATGCAACTATTGTAGCATTCTTGAAATTAAACCACTGTAGCATCCTTGAAATTACACCACTGTAGCATCCTTGAAATTTACCACACTTTCTCCCCGTTTGACATCAATGTCGAAGAAGAAACACGCTCCCCCTAAGCTGTTGCAGTACATACTCCCCCTGTCAACTATGAGCAACTTAGAAATACAACAGATATTCAAAAAGTACCCCCCCTGATCAGGTGAACATATTAGACGAAAGAAGTTATAACCCCCAACTTTTGACGAAGATATCCAAAAGGGGTCACTGCTAATGGTTTAGTAAAGATATTAGCTATCTGTTATGTGGAAGGAATATAATTCAGCTGAACAACATTGTTTGTAACTTGTTCTCTAAGAAAATGGTATTTTATTGGGATATGTTTAGTCTTGGAGTGAAGAACAGGATTCTTGGAGACACTAGTGGCACTGGTGTTATCTGTAATGATCCCAAGCCAAATTCTTTATTGGAATCACTAACTACTACTAATTTATTGAGTTATTAAGTGCATACAAGATTCATGAAGATCACAATATATTCAATATGTAGAAGCACAAGCAAAGATCTGACCTTTTTATTATGAGCAATGTAAGATCAATACAATAGATG
>ML779758.1:101258-129186 GCA_009831015.1 Picea engelmannii | reverse complement strand
CGTTAGCCGATCTAAGGTCCTAAGAAAACAAAAAAAGAAAACTACTCTAAACTAACTAATCTAACTAAAAATAACTATTAAAACAAACTAATAAACTAATCTAACTATTCTATATATACAATCTACTATTTAATACTATACTAACTCTAACTAATGAAATATCTAACTACTAACGGAAATAAAACTTATTCACAAAATGCACAATATTAACAATTTACAGATTTGAATGAAAACCTGAAAAACTCATTTATATTCTGCCCTAAGACAGAGGGAGATATTTTTTGTTGATTTTATAATTTTATGAACAAGAAATAAAACAAAAAAAAAACTAACTAAACTAAACAACTAATATACTAACTATAACTACAAATCTAAAGTAAACATATATCTAACTAAACTACTTAAATTATACTAACAAATTAACTAACAAATAAATCACAAACTGACCTGGAGAAATGCTCCAGATTTGTCCTGTGTGTAATGGTTGTCTTAGCTGATCGGAGGGAGGAAACCCGCACCGAATTATCCAGGCGCTCCTTGTAAACAGAAAGATGCAGTGCTCTTCCAATATAATTACAGGACAAACAAGACATAAAAATTACAACAATCTTATGATTTATAAATCTTCACAGATAGATAAACCTGTATGCAAAGATCTATACGAAATGATTCAATTGATGAAGAAGAGAAATCTTCCATTCATTAACTGAAACAAAATAATTGTTGTATCTTTAAGTAATGAAAGAAATCAGATATGGATAACACATTAATTAAATCATATCATTCTGCAATAGATTATGATAGCTAAAGTAGTCTATAATCAACTGCAAACGACATGCATAAACTTGAAACAAAAGATTGATATATTGAAAGCGAAAGTTGTAGCAATAACATCAACTCTTGTCTTAGTTTGTATTAGAAATCCATTGCCTGGTTCTCCCACAAGTGAGGATGATGATTATTACAAAAAATGACAAGTATTTAAATACTTCCCACAGGGTAAAACATCCTTGTGGGAGTTATCAAAACAATTTACAAAAATCTGGGAATAATCTCCCCAAATCCCTAATTTTGCCTATGACTAATAACTGAAAACCGTATCTAAACGGTTGTAGCATGCCCAATTGGTTAATGAAATTCGTGGGTACCTGTAAGTAGACAAAAAATACAGAAGTTTAGATAATGTTTATTGATAAAAATGGCAGAAAACTAATTCTGGCGATTCTGTAGCTGGTCTATTTTGAAAACAGAATCGATTTTAGTCAATCCAAATCTAATAGAATTATATTCAAACTTTAAAAAAATATTTGATCACTAAATCAACACAAAGAAAATCGCTCATGTCAGAAGTAGCCAAATCTATTTGCCAATTTTGAACAGACAGAAATCATAATTGAATCAATCAAATGATAACAAGATATGTATGATCTATCACATAATTTGTATTTCCATTTCGGAGCAAACAGAAGCGAAATCATTTTTTGAATCAATTTCAAACAAATCAGTCCGGTCAAACAAATCTTTGGTACAAATCAAATATTAGATATAATATGTCAATCCAAAGCTTGACATAATCGCTTTTTAAAATTAAAACCAACAGAGACGTTTTTGCGAATCAATATATTACATTCTGTTTGTCAAACTAATCTCTGATGTCAATACATCTATAAACTACTTATGCTAATTTAAACACACATAATTGTTTCAAAAACAAACCAAATAGAATCAAAATAACTCGGAAACAATTCAATCTGAAAGCAATAAAATCGTATCAATCAAAACATGGCTGAGTCCTATTTTAGCAAATAAATTCTCTGTACAGATCAAATGCAATCAAAGCGAAAATATTCATTCAACACAAAACACAAATCGTTTTTGGTAAATCAACAGGATTGTTTTTAGTCTATTAAAAGCAAACAGAACTACTCAAAAGCAAACCCGATTGAAAACAAATCAATCTTTTAAACTATTTCGAGAACAATGAAATCACATTAACCAAATCATAACTATAATTGGTTTTAGGAAAACGAATCGATGCAAACGAAATCTCTCATGCTAATTCAAATAGAAAAATGAAATCACTTCTGGTAACTAGAAGTAAACATAATTGTTTTTTTTAAGCTACTCAAGCAGACATAACTAATTGATTGTGCTAGTCGAAACCAAATCATCCAAAATTGATGTGGAAAAAACCATACCTGGGCAGTAAGACGATGCTTCGATCATGATAATTTCGAATTGACAAAGTTCTTGCTACCTCAACATCTTAAAGAGAACAAAGACTGCTTGATAAATATTTGGATTGATCAAGGGTTTCAACAAGAGGTTGAGGCAAAAGGCTATATGGGTGGAAGGGGTTCTGAAGCACAGGTCTGGAGAAGTGATAAGCATTCTGGCAAATGCTACAGACCCAAAACGCACCTTACAGCCACAGAGAGGATCTGAAAAATGGACCTGTAAAACAGGAGCTAGATCTCCATAACAACTCGATTTCTAGGGAAACTGCTTCTGGTGAAGGTAAAGGGGCTAAATTTGGTTCTGGGTTTTCAACGGTTTGATCTAATTCAAAACCGTTTTCCCAGAATCGCTCACTCAAAAACGTGTCTTTGGGGCAACTACGGGGGCAGTCTTAAACAATCTTCTCTGGAAATAATGAAACCAAAACTGACTCTAAACACCATGGGGTTTAAATTTGCCCTACAGGAGCCAGGAGAGAACACACAATGAGCAAGGTGAATGGTGAGGGTTTGGACAAGGTACACAGGACCCAAAACTCAGAGATTTCCCCAAAAATCAATAGAGGTAACCTGGTAACGAGGCATGCATTAATGCCAAAGTGTGCGAGGGTGGTGGAGTTAGCTTGGCCCATGAAAAACAATCATTTCCCATAGTACAACCGCCAATGCATACTACTATTCAATCACTATGCATATGTTAACAACTACGCCATTAAATTAATCAAATCTTATGGTAAATCGACCAAACACTTGTGCAAGGAGGATAGTTTTAAAACCAAGGCCATAATTCGAAATCACACCAAGGGTCCGATTATATGAACTATGTGTTGTATGAAACGATTTATACCAAGGGTCTAACCATAACACAAATGTGTTTTCATGAAACCAATGATCAAAGCACATATAAATCAAATCACCAATGTATCACAAACTCGATCGAAAGAATATCATTACAGTCTTGTAAAACGAAGTCATATTAACAAATAAAAATGCCAAATGAATAGGGATCTTGGAGTCTTGTCGATCGTAACGATAAACAAATTTGAAAACACGATGAGCATATCAACAAGACCGATCATAACAATCCAGTAATGATTTTAATGTGACTTCGCAAACCAAGTTTTCACGCTTTCAGTCGTGAAAACAAGAACAAAGGTAAGTGTGCAAACGCATATAAAACAATAGTGTCGTTTTATTGAAGAGATTGCAACAAAATCAAAGTTTGCAAAACAATGGTGTAGGCAGCTTATAAGGACAGTATGAAAATGTGAATTGGCTGCCAACAATGGTGACACACTGGTAGAAGCAGTTATCTCTGCCAAAAGAACAAATTCAGATTATGATAATGAGAAAAAAATTCTAACTCCAAAATAACGGCCAGAAAATCGTTTAAACATCATCATTAACCACATATTCCAGCAGCGTTTAAAGGACGAAAACTGATAACAGTCTTAAGACAAGTGAGTCACGATATTAAAGATAAAATCCCCAATATTGTTAACAGAGACACTGCTGCCAGCAGGCATCCATAGCCTCGACAAGGTTGCTATTTAACCCACTCTGACATCCGTATCCTGCCAAGAAGTTCCAGATCAGAATAAAGGGCATTTTAAGGTTAAGAGGTTTCTTATTTTTGTAAATTTCCATATACCCGACATTGCTTCGCTGCCAGTGGGCCTGTTCAGTACCCCGACGAAGTTGTCTTGGCGTCATCCATGCATTTACCTGCTGCCAGAGACCTTTTCAGCATCCCGACGGGTTTACAAGCACTTCACACAGCTCTTTTATGTTTTAATTTTTTAAAGATATATGATTGAGCGGGGTGACGCTGAAAATTATGATATTTTAACATATTTTTTTCAGACCTCAGCAGAATATTTTAGAACTGTCCTTCATTAAGATCCAGAGATAATTTATTTACAAAACCAACTTTCTAAGGCAGGGAGACATCTTTTGAGTCATTCCCTTAAGGAATAGGGACAGTGTAAGAAGATAATGGATGATCGTGACAGGATTTACTCAGAGATCGAGATCAGTTAACTTCTTTCGAACAACAGTCTTTGCTGACACAGATGTAAATTTCAGAAGTATACAATTGATGTTTGTACAATTTTCAGCAGTCATTTTAGTGAAGGAAATTTTATGTTTTCTTTGTCTGAATAGCTCAGCATGCAGGTATGTGTATTTCAACAACAAAAATTGGTAAGAATAAGGGGGAAATCAAAACACACCAGCGAAAAAGGATTTGAAAGAAAAGAAATCCACACCAAAAAAAAAATATGTATAGAAGATGCATCTGAAAACCTCACGCCACAAATCCCTTGGGAAACTGAAAAGTAGGAAAATCCTATTTGATGGGAAATAAGTCTTACTCGTGGTACCTAGGGTCAGGGTTGATTCAGATTTATTTATCTCTTTACCTTCCATTTAGGATTTTCATGACAACACTGTGTTTTTGAAAATAAATGTTCAACTAAGAGTAAAGAGAAAAGGATCAAGGGGACTTCCCTGACAACAGTCGTATTATGGTTCTCGTGGTGCGCCCACTTGCATTCATGACTGCATTATTACAAAGAGAAAGAGTGAGAAATAAAACTAAAAGAAAAACCTATTCCTATACCTACTCTAACTTTTAAACAAATCAGGATACTATGGGAAGTCATGTTTCCAATGTAGCCATCGAAGTAACTATAATCCTGCAATGGAAACAAGATCAAGCATTACTAATAAGAATGGTAATATATCAACAAATGACAGAAACATATCACACTTACCTTCATAATCATTATCTAAAAACAAAGTAATCATGATCTTACCATTTCCTTGGATATTCTTGTTGTACGAATCCTCCATCCATTGCGCAATCTTGTCGTGATAAGGGTCATAATGGAATGGGTGAGTGTAAGTAGGTTTGAAAAACTTGTTAGGATTACGAGGAAATGGAATAACCATCAGCCAAGGCTGAAATGCCCCATCCTCCTGATATTTCTCTAAGTACTCATTAATCTCTTCACATGGAGGATCTAAAAGAAATATGTCACGCCTACTTCCAAGATTCTTAGGTATAAATAAAGCAAGCGCAACTTTATTTTCATTATGAAAATTTGTTATATATGAATATTCAAGCCATCCTAAGATCCTTTCACAAAAATGGGGATACAAACCATGACTTTGATGAAACGAATATATCAATGGGAAACTCCTCATAGGAGGATTTGTGCAATCAATTGGATCGTTGGTTTTAATGTTTCCTTCGATGAGATTGATCATTTCAAAATGTGAAGCATAAACATTAAGATTAGAGCTAAGCAAATAACGAATATGAAACTTAGAATGTTTGATCTCCATAAAATATAATGCATCGTCCTTTTCAACAAGAAACTGTGTAAAATCATCTTGCAACATGTTCGTTTCCCCTGTGAGTGATGAAAGTGAACAAGCATCAAATCCAGGTTTATCAATGTTAGGTTTGGAATTGATTTCACCAAAATTTAACATATCGAAAGGATATGATTGTGGTGGAAAAGAGTAGTATGTTGTAGGTAAGATGTCAAGTCCACCAGAATCTAGGAATAGATCAAGATATAAAGAATAAAAGGAATTAGAAATAAGTAGATGAAAAGAATATCTTGAACTATGATAATCAACAATGGTATTCTCAAGACAATTCTCTTCACTTTCTTTAAAACTCTTACTCTGTTTTGGTGACGAATTCCTCAACATAATATGATCATCTGGATTTGCCTTTTGTGTGACAGATAATTCAAAATTTATGTGACAAGCATCTAGTCTTTCCTGTGAACAAGGTGCATTTTGAGGATGAAGTTTTAAGGTTTCTTCTTCTAGTTGCATCTCTTCTTCTCTAATCGGTTTCATAGGAGTACTAGAACATTCAAGAATATTTTCGTCACTTAAGTGTTCTTCGATGATTGATTTCAAATGTTGATTAGAGCATGAGTCAAAAGAATGAGGATATTCACCTTGACCCAGGAATGAATCTTTGTCGATACTAGTCTTAGACTGAAAATACAATGATTCAAAGGAAAAACCAATTTGGTTGTCAATAAGAGCCTGATCAATAGATTCTACCTTCCTAGCTTGCTCAACATTATCGGAAGAATTTTTCTCTTCTTGTGAAGAAGATTGTTCTAGCAGTTGAGTGATAGGATTTGCAATTGGTTCTTCATTCGTGATTGAACATGACTGGATGGAAGGGATGGAAGCATCATAGAAAAGATTTAATGCCAATGACATGTCATCGAGATTAAATTTACAAAGGATATGATAGACTTTTGTCAAAAAGCCTTCTGAAGATGGATCGTCGTTGATTAGCGAACTATGAAATTCTTCATATAATTGATCAAAATCATAAATTTCAAAAGCATCTAGAAACGCATCTACAATTTGAAACCAATAAAAAATGTGACATGCTGGAAAGGATTCAAACCAATGTTTGATCCGACCTCTAAAAGTAAAAGAGAAAAATCTGCATAAAACTCTTAAATCTGAGATGTCATGTTTGATGCATTTGCACCAAAACTTGTTAAGGTGGTCTTTAGCAGATGCATTGCCTCCACCATCAAAGGTGAGTTTGGACAAGCGTGAAACTGTCTCGTTGGGAACATCAGGTAATGAGAAGTTGAAAGCATGTTCCGACACAGTGATTTGGGGAGCCATGGGGGAAATTGAATACACTTAAAATAAAGGCTCCTACAAGGCCATCTTGTCAGTCGGCCCTACTTCTAGCGCCATTTGTTGACGGGAGAAATTGACCATCTGTCAACTGAGAGAGTGGAACCGGTCCGGGGTTGTCTAATAACCCAATCCATTTGGGATGAACCACCCTGAAGGGTTTAGCGGCTCCGTTAGCCGATCTAAGGTCCTAAGAAAACAAAAAAAGAAAACTACTCTAAACTAACTAATCTAACTAAAAATAACTATTAAAACAAACTAATAAACTAATCTAACTATTCTATATATACAATCTACTATTTAATATTATACTAACTCTAACTAATTAAATATCTAACTACTAACGGAAATAAAACTTATTCAAAAATGTACAATATTAACAATTTACAGATTTGAATGAAAACCTGAAAAACTCATTTATATTCTGCCCTAAGACAAAGGGAGATATTTTTTGTTGATTTTATAATTTTATGAACAAGAAATAAAACAAAACAAAAAAAACTAACTAAACTAAACAACTAATATACTAACTATAACTACAAATCTAAAGTAAACATATATCTAACTAAACTACTTAAATTATACTAACAAATTAACTAACAAATAAATCACAAACTGACCTGGAGAAATGCTCCAGATTTGTCATGTGTGTAATGGTTGTCTTAGCTGATCGGAGGGAGGAAACCCGCACCAAATTATCCAGGCACTCCTTGTAAATAGAAAGCTGCAGTGCTCTTCCAATATAATTACAGGACAAACAAGACATAAAAATTACAACAATCTTATGATTTATAAATCTTCACAGTTAGATAAACCTGTATGCAAAGATCTATACGAAATGATTCAATTGATGAACAAGAGAAATCTCCCATTCATTAACTGAAAGAAAATAATTGTTGTATCTTTAAGTAATGAAAGAAATCAGATATGGATAACAAATTAATTAAATCATCTCATTCTGCAATAGATTACGATAGCTAAAGTAGTCTATAATCAACTGCAAACGACATGCATAAACTTGAAACAAAAGATTGATATATTGAAAGCGAAAGCTATAACAATAACATCAACTCTCGTCTCAGTTTGTATTAGAAATCCATAGCCTGGTTCTCCCACAAGTGAGGATGATGACTATTACAAAAAATGACAAGTATTTAAAGACTTCCCACAGGGTAAAACATCCTTGTGGGAGTTATCAAAACAGTTTACAAAAATCTGGGAATAATCTCCCCAAATCCCTAATTTTGCCTATGACTAATAACTAAAAACCGTATCTAAACTGTTGTAGCATGCCCAATTGGTTAATGAAATTCATGGGTACCTGTAAGTAGACAAAAAATACAGAAGTTTAGATAATGTGTATTGATAAAATTGGCAGAAAACTAATTCTGGCGATTCTGTAGCTGGTCTATTTTGAAAACAGAATCGATTTTAGTCAATCCAAATCTAATAGAATTATATTCAAACTTTTAAACAAATATTTGATCACTAAATCAACACAAAGAAAATCGCTCATGTCAGAAGTAGCCAAATCTATTTGCCAATTTTGAACAGACAGAAATCATAATTGAATCAATCAAATGATAACAAGATATGTACGATCTGTCACATAATTTTTATTTCCATTTCGGAGCAGACATAATTGAAATCATTTTTTGAATCAATTTCAAACAAATCAGACCGGTCAAACAAATCTTTGGTATGAATCAAATATTAGATATAATATGTCAATCCAAAGCTTGAAAGAATCGCTTTTTAAAATTAAAACCAACAGAGTCGTTTTTGTGAATCAATAGATTACATTCTGTTTGTCAAACTAATCTCTGATGTCAATACATCTATAAACTACTTATGCTAATTTAAACGCACAAAATTGTTTCAAAAACAAACCAAACAGAATCAAACTAACTCGGAAACAATTCAATATGAAAGAAATAAAATCGTATCAATCAAAACATGGCTGAGTCCTATTTTAGTAAAGAAATTCTCTGTACAGATCGAATGCAATCAAAGAGAAAATATTCATTCAACACAAAACAAAAATCGTTTTTGGTAAATCAACAGGATTGTTTTTAGTCTATTAAAAGCAAACAGAACTACTCAAAAGCAAACCCGATTGAAAACAAATCAATCTTTTAAGCTAATTCGAGAACAATGAAATCACATTAACCAAATCATAACTATAATTGGTTTTAGGAAAACGAATCGATGCAAACGAAATCTCTCATGCTAATTCAAATAGAAAAACGAAATCACTTCTGGTAACTAGAAGTAAACATAATTGTTTTTTTTAATCTACTCAAGCAGACAGAACTAATTGATTGTGCTAGTCGAAACCAAATCATCCAAAATTGATGTGGAAAAAACCATTCCTGGGCTGTAATACAATGCTTCGATCATGATAATTTCGAATTGACAAAGTTGTTGCTGCCTCAACATCTTAAAGAGAACAGAGATTGCTTGATAAATCTTTGGATTGATCACGGGTTTCAACAGGAGGTTGAGGCACAAGGCTAGACAGGCGGAAGGAGTTCTGAAGCATAGGTCTGGAGAAGTGATAAGCATTCTGGCAAATGCTACAGACCCAAAACGCACCTTACAGCCACAGAGAGGATCTCAAAAATTGACCTGTAAAACACGAGCTAGATCTCCATAACAACTCGATTTCTGGGGAAACTACCTGCAATTAAGGTAAAGGGGCTAAATTCGGTTTTGGGTTTTCAACGGTTTGATCTAATTCAAAACTGTTTTCCCATAATCGCTCATGCAAAAACGTGTCTCTGGGGAAATTACGAGGCCAGTCTTAAACAGTCTTCTCTGGCAATAATGAAACCAAAACTGACTCTGAACACCATGGGGTTTAAATTCACCCTACAGGAGCCAGGAGAGAACACACAGTGAGCAGGGTGAACGGTGAGGGTTTGGACAAGGTACACAGGACCCAAAACTCAAAGATTTCCCCAAAAATCAACAGAGGTAACCTGGTAAGGAGGCATGCATTAATGCCAAAGTGTGCAAGGGTGGTGGAGTTAGCTCGGCCCATGCAAAACAATCATTTCCCATAGTACAACCGCCGACATATATTACTATTCAATCACTATGCATATGTTAACAACTACACCATTCAATTAATCAAATCTTATGGTAAATCGACCAAACACTTGTGCAAGGAGCATAGTTTTAAAACCAAGGACATAATTCGAAATCACACCAAGGGTCCGATTATATGAACTATGTGTTGTATGAAAGGATTTATACCAAGGGTCTAACCATAACACAAATGTGTTTTCATGAAACCAATGATCAAAGAACATATAAATCAAATCACCAATGTATCACAAACTCGATCAAAAGAATATCATTACAGTCTTGTAAAACAAAGTCATATTAACAAATAAAAATGCCAAATGAATAGGGATCTTGGAGTCTTGTCGATCGTAACGATAAACAAATTTGAAAACACGATGAGCATATCAACAAGACCGATCATAACAATCCAGTAATGATTTTAATGTGACTTCGCAAACCAAGTTTTCACGCTTTCAGTCGTGAAAACAAGAACAAAGGTAAGTGTGCAAACACATATAAAACAATAGTGTCGTTTTATTGAAGAGATTGCGACAAAATCAAAGTTTGCAAAACAATGGTGTAGGCAGCTTATAAGGACAGTATGAAAATGTGAATTGGCTGCCAACAGACTTCACACATCGCTTTCTTCTCTGACAACTGTTGTTTCAGTATGTCTTCTATTTTATTTTCCTCTTCTAACTCCACTTTTAGTAGAGAAAAGTTTTCATCACGTTTTTCACTATTCATTTTAAACTACTTCAACAATTGTTTTTGTTTTCTCTTCTTACATCTGAATCTGTCAATTTCTTCCAAAGCACTGATTAATTCACCTTCCATATCCACCACAGCTTCTTCATCATACATTTCACCTCCTGTGTGTTCATCATCAAGATCTCCCATAGCCATAAGCATAAAATCATTCACTTTGTTTTCACATGATGAATCACTATCTATGTCTTCTGAGGAATTGTCATTATTTGCACACAAACTTTTATTTTTACTATATTTTTTGAATTTGTACTTCTTTTCATCATCAGAGTTCTAGTACTTTTTCATATGGGGACACTTTGATGAAAAATGACCTATATTACCACAGTTAAAACATTTGAAGGGAAGCTTCCCTTGATATTTTCCTGATCCTTTCTTTAACCTTCTCACAAATTTTTCCTCAATATCATCTAAATCTGAATCAGTATTCTTGTCTTCTTTAAAATATGCTTCTCTAGTAATGGATTTATCTTTGTTGATTCTCATTTCATATGCAGTTAAGGTTCCTAGGAGTTGATCAATGGACAAATTTTTAAGATCATTTAGTTCTTCTATTGCAGAGACTTTTGGATTAAATTTATCAAGCAAAGATCTTAAAATATTCTGAACTAAAATTGATTCTTCAATCTTCTCACCAAGACCCTTCATGGCATTCACAAGTTCTTCAAATCTTAAAAAATACTTGCTAACTGTTTCATCTTCATTCATCTTTAGTTGTTCAAACTTCAACCTAAATGTTTGAAGTTTGGCATCTTTTACTTTCTCATTTCCTTCATAGCTACTAATAAGTTTATCCCACATTTCTTTGGTAGTTTGAAGATGCATCACCTTTACAAACTCGGATTATGCAAGTCCATTCAAGATAACATTCATTCCCTTAGCATTAAATATAAATTCTAACTTATCATCCTTGGAAGCCAGCACAACGGGCTTTGTATATCTAGTCTCTACTACATCCAAAAGATTAGCGCCTAAGGCCATTAGGTATGTTCTCATTCTAACCTTCCAAAAGGAAAAAAATTGTTCCATCAAACAGAGGAGGCTTACTGGATAAATTGCCTTCATTACTTGTCATGTTTAAGCTTACAGATCTACCTTTAAATAAAAGGAACCCACTCTGATACCAATTGTTGAAATTACTAAGAACACTGAGAGCAGGGGGGGGTGAATCAGTTGTTATTGTGCTTAAACAATTTTAAGTCCATTAAATCATTATTAATCTTTCTTCAAGTGATCATCAATATTATACAACATATGGAAAACATAAATAATGAGAATCAATCACACATAAGATATACACAGAGACAAATTTTCATGAGGAAACCCATAAAGGGAGAAAACCTCTTCTTCTTCGAAATCATAGGTAGTCTTTTAATTTCTGTACATCATTTATGTTTGAGAACCAACTCAAAGTGAGGCTACTACCTCTGTTTTACAAGATCCAACTTGTTTAGAGCACCAACTCTATGGTTTCTTTAGCACCCACTAGAAGGAAGCACCAACTCCCTGAGTGTTCCAGCACTGACTGGATGGAAGCACCTACTTCCACTTATACAAGCACCAACTTGCATATAGAAAAATTTGTGTTTTCCCAAGCACCACCCTATCGTCCTGGATTTTATGGCTACAACCAGATGGAAGCTACAACTCCCTATGTTCAAGAACCCACTTGAACCTTTGAGGACACTAGTCCTCCCTAACACCTCCACAGGATTTTGCATTTATCTCATATGCCCACTAGTGATGCAGGAGCATCGTGCAAAGCCAAAGAACGCGACTAAGACAAAGAAATAGTTGTATGCATGGGGGAAGAAAAAAAACATGTTTTCATAAGACCTGTTTTTGAATTTTGAAACAAAATGCATTAATGTAATAGTTAGGAAGATGGCGCACTTCCCATTTATATCTTGGAGATTGTAAATAGACCTGGGGAAATTACTCCCATCTGTCATTTGTATTGAGGAATTTAAGTCTGTGAATGTGAGAGTAGGTAGATATGAATGTTACATTAGACAATTTAGAGAGTAGGAGGGAAAACAAATATAGGCACCCTCACTCTTGTATTATTGTATCATTAGCATAGCACATAGGAAGAGATCTATAGCAGAGAGTTGTAGAGAAGAATCCATGTAGATGAGATTTGAATTAATTTATGAAGCTTTGAGTCAGACTTCATGGTGTTATGATGTTTTATGTTTATACATGGTGAATGGTATGCTTACAGTTGTTTATTCTCTCTGGTTATGCATTTGTTTTAATACTATGTGAATGTATGATTTCATGTTGAATGTTCGAAGTCTGTGAGAGAGAGAGAATGAGTCTCAATTATTTCTCTTCTTGAGTGAGAGAAGCTCCTGTAAGGAGTGCAGTGAAACATCCACAAGGTGTGCGTCGACGAAGGTATGAGTTTTATCTCAGAAAGCTCAGGAAGAATACCATTGTTCACATTCCAACAGAAGTGTAGGAGAAGCACAGAAGTTGTGCAAAGAGTGCGCAAGCTATTGGAAGTCTTAGGACTTATCAACTAAGGGAAGGATTGAAGGATTTATATTGCAGGGAGTGCACAATGTCAAAGAGATCAAGTACCCAGAAGTATTTGATAGATTGTCTCAAGGAGTGTGTGCAGGAGTTCTTTCGAGGCTTGAAGTTGCTAGAGAAAGCTCGGGAGGGTTAACACCTTTGAAAGTACCCAAGGGGAGACAGATATTGAAAACGTCTCGTAGAAGTTAAATCCCAGTGGGAGAACACTGGTTCATTTCATAGAAGTTGTCAAGGAGGGAACGATTGGTTGAAATTCTTCGAGGAGAGCTCGTGAAGTCGTGAGGACTGTGGGATTCCGTGAAGCTGCAAAGAGGATAAGCGTTGGATGAGTTCACCCTTCGAGATGTAGGACTTGATGTGGACCCTTGATCGTGATAGTGGATCCAACGGATCATTTCGGAATTCAGGATTTTGAAGTGGTAGGGGAACGGTAGTCGAAGGCTTGTTCAAGTCCCAAAAGCTGGGAAGAGGGACAGGTGGTGAGAGTCCACGTTAGAGATAGAAAGAATTTGAGTGGACAAGTGGCATGTCTTCATCAAATAGGTGGAGTCAAACCTTGTTGACCGTTTCAGATTTTTGGAGGTCGAAGAGCTGGGAGCCTTGCATCCGGATTCACGAAGTCACGAAGTCTGAAACCCAGATGAAGTGAAAATTCCATTGGGAGGCCAACCTTTGCTGAACGCATCGGAATTCAGCATTTCGGGTTTCGGAGGTTGTAGAGATAGGAACTCTCAATAACAAGGATCACGAAATCATGAAACCCAAAGTCTCGCCTCAGTAAAGGCCGTGATATTACTAAGATCGGAAGACTTGAGTGGTGCTTTTTTGGTCGATCACACGGGGCATACTCATAAGGACTTGTGGATCGAATTTGTTAAAGGTTTCGTTAGGGAGCCAAAGAAGCCACTTCAGCTTAAGGAGAATTAGAATGATCCTGCGCGGATCTTGGCCTGAGGGTCGGGGTCTGCATCAAGTGGTATCAGAGCTTGACTCTGTTTATATATTGCAGAAGGAAAAAGAGTACTCTGATACATATTAGAGCAGTAGGACAAATTCTTTTCTTTCTGTAGCAGAGAAAAGAGGAAAATTTTACGGCCATGCCGCCGAGAAGAAGAGACAGACCAATGCTTGATCCAGCAGTGGAGAGGGAAATGCGTGAGCTACGTGCCAGGCTTGATGCCATGGAAACATCATAGAGGCACAAAGTTGACGCTGGGGATATCAATGAGGCTGACAGTGAAAATGAAGCTAGACACGAAGAAGAAGTCGCAGTTGAAGATGTTGCATATGAATGCCTATTTAGGGTTGTTGCAAGGATAGGTGCCAAAGCAAAGACAAACATTCCAGTGTATGAGGGAAACCTAGATGTTGAAGAGCTTCTAGACTAGATTAGAGCTCTAGATAAATACTTTGACTATGAGGATGTCGAGGAAGATAAGAAAGTCAAACATGTTGTCACCAGACTTAAAGGGCATGCAACACTATGGTGGGATGAACTGCAGGTTGACAGACGCTGCCAAGGCAAGCAGAAAATCAAAAGCTGGGATAGAATGGTTGTGAAGATGAAATCCAAATTCATACCCAAGGATTATCAAATTACTATGTTTCAGAGGATGCAGAATTTAAGATAGAAGTTGATGTCAGTGAAAGAATACACTAAAGAGTTCTACAAGATAAACATCAGAGTAGGTCATCGGGAAAGCGATGATGAAAAATTTGTCAGGTACATGAATGGTCGGAGATATGACATTCAAGATGAGATGAGCATCATGATCATTCAAAATGTGGAAGATTCTTATAAGATGGCTCTGAAGGCTGAAGAGAAGATGAGATGAAAGCAAGGTCAAAGAGGTCAAGGCAGAAGTCAAGCCAGAGGTATGACAATTGCCCAAGACAGAACTATGAAATATAAAGAAGAGGGGAAGAGACCTCAAAATCAAACTAAGAGAGGAGGAAGCTCACAGAGAGAGCAGTATGCTGATAGAAATACTTTTCCTCGAGCTAGAGGAAGAGGAAGAGGCCGAGGAGGTGAAGTGAAATGTTTTGTTTGCGGGAAGAATGGACATAAATCTTATGAGTGTCCAGACAGAAAGAAATAAGGTGGTGAGACTCACATTGTTGAAGCAAAAGGACGGAATGTTGAGGCAGAAGATGCCGAGGGCGGAAGATCCTTAATGATGAGGAAAGTTCTCTTAACACCGGAGAAGGAGGCAGAGAACCCAACCCAAAGGAACAATCTATTTCGGACTGCTTGCAAAAAAAAAGACAGGGTATGCAAAGTCATCGTGGACAACGGTAGCACAGAAAATTTTGTTCCTACAGAGATGGTAGAAAAGTTGGAGCTAGAGACTATCATACATCCAATCCCATACAGAGTTTCATGGCTACAAAAAGGACATCAGGTAAATGTCACTAAACAATGTCTAGTTGAATTTAAAATAGGGGGATATAAGGATGAAATATTATGTGATGTCATTCCCATGGATGTTTGTCATCTATTGTTGGGTAGACCATGGCAATATGACAGGAATGTGATTCATGATGGAAGAAAGAACATGTACACCCTGGAGAAAAATGGGAGAATGCAGATGTTGTTGTCGATTAAGGACAAAGAAGTAAAACTAGAGGTGAGAAACACTATACTTCTTATGAGTGGGAAGGAACTTCTTAATCAGGTTAAGAAGAAGGAAGACACACAATTTTTTGTGGTCAAGAAGCCTAGAATTGTTTTGACCAATACAAGAGTGGATGATTTACCAGAGGAAATCCAGGAGTTGCTCGAAGAGTTCACTGATATAGTAGTGGACAAACTACCTTGTTCGTTGCCACTCATTAGGAGTATAAGCCATCACATTGATATTATACCTGGAGCCAGTTTACCAAACAAAGAAGCGTACAGGTTGACACTGCAGGAGAATGAAGAAGTCAAGAGGCAGGTCCAGAACTTAATGGACAAAGGATTGATTCGAGAGAGCTTGATTCCATGTGTTGTCCCAATAGTGCTCAGCCTAAAGAAATATGGAGGTTGGAGGCTATGTACAGACTCAAGAGTGATCAATAAGATCACCATCATATACAGATTTCCATTGCCAAGGATGGACGATTTGATGGATTGCTTGAGTGGAGCAAGATTTTTTTCAAAAAATGATTTGAAAAGCGAATATCATCAGATTTGCATGAGAGAAGGCAATGAATGGAAGACAACATTCAAGATGAATGAAGGGCTGTATGAATGGCTTGTTATGCCATTTGGTTTAACGAATTCACCTAGTACTTTCATGAGATTGATGAACGAAGTCCTGAAGGATTTCATTGGGAAATTCGTCATTGTATATCTTGATGATATATTAATTTTCAGAAAGACAGAAGAAGAACACTTAAATCATTTAGCTACAGTGATGAAGAGATTACAACAAGAGAAATTGCTGATAAATATGAAGAAATCATCATTTATGAGGACAAAACTCATTTATTTGGGTTTTGTTATCTCTGCAAATGAGTTGAAGATGGACCTAGAAAGGGTAAATGCAATTAAGAATTGGCCATCACCAAAAAGTGTGTTTGAAGTTCGAAGCTTCCATGGTTTAGCTAGTTTCTACAAGAAATTCATTCAAAATCTCAATGGAATTAGCACACCGATGATGGATATGGTGAAGAAAAGACATAAATCTTTTCACTGGATAGAGGAAGTAGAGAAGAGTTTCCACCTGCTGAAGAAGAAGATCACTGAGTAGCCAATTTTGGTTTTGCCAGATTTCAGCAAAACATTCCAGGTTAAGTGTGACGCAAGTGGGTTTGCAATTGGGGCGATCTTGAGCCAAGATGACAGACCGATCGCATACTTCAGTGAAAAACTGAATGAAGCGAAGGTTAAATACTCCACATATGATAAGGAATTCTATGCGATCATACAAGCACTGAAGAAGTGGAGGCACTATTTGGTTCCCAAAGAGTTTGTTTTGTACATTGATAGTCATGCTTTACAATTCGTGACTCAACAGGAGAAGTTGAACCAAAAACATGTTAAATGGGTTGAATTCATGCATAATTTTACTTTTTTGACTAAGCATATTTCTAGGACTGCTAACAAAGTTGTTGATGCTTTGAGCAGGAAATGTTTTCTTATGCAGGAATTCAGAGTCAAAACTTTGGGTTTTGATAAACTCAAAGAGATGTACAGGGATGATACAAATTTTAAGAAAGCATATGAGGCATCTGAGAATCCAATTCTTAGGGACAGAAGCCAGTGGACCAAATATATGATCCAGGATGGATTATTATTTAGGGGAAATCAATTATGTATTCCAAAATGCTCCATGAGGGAGAATCTGTTGAAAGAAAAACACAATGGAGGATTGGTTGGACACTTTGGTCATGATAAGACATTTTCAAAGTTGACTGGCTCATATTTTTGGCCAGGTATGAGGATAGATGCTAAGAAATTTGCGGATAGATGCAGGATTTGTCAGCACACAAAAGGGAAAAGACAGAACACAGGGTTATATCAACCATTTCCCATACTAGAAAGGTCGTGGGACACAGTGAGCATGGATTTTATATTGGGACTACCAAGAACACAAAGAGAATGTGATTCAATCTTTGTGTTAGTCGACAGATTTTCAAAAATGGAACATTTCATACCATGCCAGAAAACCAGTGACGCAACTCACATTGCGAATCTATTTTTTAAGGAAGTCGTCAGGCTTCACGGCTTGCCCAGGAGTATCATTTATGATCAGTATACTAAATTTGTTGGACATTTCTGGAGGACTTTATGGAAGAAGTTGGGGACAAGTTTATCATTTAGCTCAGTGTATCATCCTCAGACGGATGGACACACAAAAGTTGTTAATAGGAGCTTAGGATATTTGCTAAGGATCCTAGTGACTGAACACCACAGTCAATGGGATCGCATCTTGACACAGGCGGAATTTGCTTACAATGATTCACTCAATAGAAGAACAGGGAAAAGTCCATTCCATATTGTATATGGAATGTAGCCTAGGGGAGTTTCTGAATTGAAAGATTCAGAACAAAATGAATTTAGAAGTGCTAGCGTAGATAATTTTGCAGAAGCAATGAAGGAGCTTCATAGTCGAGTCAAGGAGCGATTGCAGAATTCGAGCCAAGAATATAAGCGCAGAGCAAATCAATACAGGTGAGAACTTCAATTTGAAGTTGGTGATCTAATTCTTGCACATATGAGGAAGGAAAGGTTCCCGAGGGGAACATATAACAAGTTGAAGATGAAAAATATTGGACCATGCAAGGTCATAAAGAAATTTGGGGAAAATGCATATGATATTGAATTACCCGATGGGATCAGAATTTCACCAATATTCAATGTTACGGACATGTACCCTTACAAAGATGAACAAGCAAGAGCATAGGATGAACAGACAAAGGTTCAATGGACAAAACAAATTCATGTAGCTGAAAATCCACAGATAGAAAGTATAATTGACAAGAGAGTCAACAAAAAGACCAGGAGGAAGGATTATTTTGAATACTTGGTCAAATGGAAGGGACATCCAGTTGAAGATGCCAGCTAGGAAGATGAGGCAGAAATTCAGAAGCATGGACAGACCATGCAAGATCTCATGAACAGGAGTTCATGAAAATTTTCAAGCGAGGGAGTATGATGTAGGAGCATCGTGCAAAGCCAAAGCACACGACTAAGCCAAAGAAATAGCAGGATGCACAGGGGAAGAAAAAAGTCACATTTTCATAAGACCTGTTTTTTAATTTTGAAACAAAAGGAATTAATGTAATAGTTAGGAATATGGTGTACTTCGCATTTATATCTTGGAGATTGTAAAGAGACCTGGGGAAATTACTCCCATCTATCATTTGTATTGAGGCATTTAAGTCTGTTAATGTGAGAGTAGGTAGATATGAATGTTAGATTAGACAATTTAGAGAGTAGGAGGGAAAACGAATATAGGCACCCTCACTCTTGTATTATTGTATCATTAGCATATCATAGAGGAAGAGACTTGTAGCAGAGAGTTGTAGAGAAGAATCCATGCACAGGAGCTTTGAATCAGACTTCATGGTGTTATGAGGTTTTATGTTTATACATGGTGAATGGTATGCTTACAATTGTTTATTCTCTCTGGTTATGCATTTGTTTTAATACTATGTGAATGTATGATTTCATGTTGAATGTTTGAAGTCTATGAGAGAGAGAATGAGTTTTAATTGTTTCTCTTCTTGAGTAACAAAATTTCCTGTAAGGAGTGCAATGAAACATCTGCAATGTGTGCGTCGACGAAGGTCTGAGTTTTATCTCTGAAATCTCAGGAAGGATACCATTGTTCTCATTCCAGCAAAAGTGCGGGAGAAGCACAAAAGTTGTGCAAAGAGTGTGCAGGTTGTTGGAAGTCTTAGGACTTATCAACTAAGGGAAGGATTGAAGGATTTCTGTTGTATGGAGTGCACAGAGTTGAAGAGATCAAGTACCCAGAAGTATTTGATAGATTGTCGCAAGGAGTGTGTGCAGGAGGTCTTTCGAGGCTTGAAGTTGCCAGAGAAATCTCACGAGGGTTAACACCTTTGAAAGTACCCAAGGGGAGACAGAGATTGAAAATGTCTCACAGAAGTTAAGTCCCAGTGGGAGAACACTGGTTCATTTCACAGATGTTGTCAAGGAGGGAACGAGCGGTTGAAATTCTCCGAGGAGATATCATGAAGTCGCGAGGACCATGGGATTCCGTGAAGCTGCAAAGAGGATAAGTGTTGGATAAGTCCACCCTTCGGGAGGTAATAATCGACATGGACCATTGATCATGATAGTGGAGCCATCATATCATTTCAGAATTTGGGATTTCTAAGTGGTAGGGGAACGGTAGTCAAAGGCTTGTTCAAGTCCCGAGACTTGGGAAGAGGGACAGGTGATGAGAGTCCACGTCAGAGATATAAAACATTTGAGTGGATAGGTGGCATGTCCTCATCAAATAGGCAGAGTCAAACCTTGTTGACCATTTCGGGGTTTTGGAGGTCGAAGAGCTGGGAGCCTTGCATTCAGATACGCGAAGTCGTGAAGTTCAAAACCCTGATGAAGTGAAAAGTCCATTGGGAGGCCAACCTTTTCTGAACACATCAGAATTTAGAATTTTGGATTTCAAAGGTTGTAGAGACAAGACCTCTCGATAATAGGGATCGTGAAACCCAAAGTCCTGGCTCAGTGAAGGGCGTGATCTTACTAAGATCATAAGACTTGAGTGGTGCTTTTGTGGTTGATCACATGGGGCATACTCATAAGGACCTGTGGATCAAATTTATTAAAGGTTTCGGCACAGAGCCAAAGAAGTCGCTTCGGCTTAAGGAGAATTAGAACGATCCTGCGTGGATCTTGGCCAGAGGGTTGGGGTCTGCATCAAGTAGTTGTGACCAAGCGCTAAATAGATTTTGAATTTCATTATTTCGCATCTCGACATTCCTATGATGAAGGGTCTCGACACTCCAAGTGGCGATCACCGAAACTCCGAGATGGAGCTTAGCACTGCTAGCTTCTCCCCCTCACGTGACCACCAGTGGTGACCACAGGCTACACCAAAAGGCTCTTCGTATTTTGCAAACTTATGAACTTTATCAAGCCTGATCAACGGTCGAGATCTCCAATTATCTGATGGTCCATATCTCATCACGATTTCACATATCGCGATTCCTGTGATGAAGGATATCGATACTCCAAGTCACGATCACCAAGACTCGGAGATGGAGCTTAACACCGCTAGCTTCTTTCTCCATCTTTCGCAGATGTAACCACTAGCTGTGACCACAGCCTTATTCAAAAATGTATTTCAAACTTTTTCATTTCGAGTATTCTGTGATGAGTCCTCTCGACTCTCCATGTTACAAACTCTGAAATAGAGCTTGGCTTCTCTAGCTCTGCTCTCCTTCTCTCGACAATGTGACCACAAGATATGACCACTCTCCAATCAAATGATCACTTCGCTCCTTTGAATTTCTAGTCAACGAAATGCTGATCTTTCTCCATGTGTCCTATGGAACCAACGGTCCAGATATTATCATGATTTCATCACATTTCCTTCTTGAATCAACGGTCAAGATCTTATTCCGATTTTGCAATTTCATGGGCCTTCATCATGCCTGATCAATGGTCCACGATCTTGATGATTTGACGGTCCAGATATTTTCATGATCTCGCATATCACGAGTTCCCACACCATGCTCTGTTGACTCCTCCAATGTGCAAGTCAGCAAAATTCCAATCGCTTTCCACGTGTCCTATGACTCCAACAGTCAGGATTGTTATCGCGAGTTTGAAACTCTTTCCTTTTGATTTCTCAGTTTCAAAAACTCTGAAATGAAACCTTTGTCGTTCTTTGACTATTTTCCTCCTTCTAATCTTACATTGTTGATCTTGCCATTATCGCTACACTATTGATCGTGTTGATCTTCGCCATATGATCGTGTTGATCTTCGCTATCAATGACAAACACGCATACTCTTCCTTTGTCTAAAAACATGCCAACATGTCTCTCATGCATATGCCACCATACAACATGAACATGAATCAAGCATCTAAAATCAACTCAAATATATGAACTATAAGAACCATGTCATATGTTGAACTAGATATAAGAGTTCTCCTTACTCAGGCAAGTAGCGAAGATATACCATATCCAAATACAAAACCAAGGATACCAAGTATGGCTCAAGAATACACCATATCATGACAATAAGTAACCATAAAAACAAGTATACAACCATACCAATACCTCTATAGTTGACCTAAAACTTTGAGATGATGACATGTAGACTTCCTTCACACTTCAAGGACATGGTACCAATATTTACTCAAGCATTCATGAGCCTTTTTATAGATACATGACTTTGTCTTGTATAATTTGTGTATATACATGATTTTATCCACTATACACCACCTACATACACTCCATTTCTGACCTGCAACCTGTGTATACCTAATAAACTAGGGTTTTCTTCAACTCCGAAACTTTCTCCTTCAACCTTCCTTTGATACCTAAGAAAATGACGCTACAACCTTATAAAAACATCACTAGATCACGGGTATCAGTGTGTGAGAGTGATTTTGAATGATTCCTTGAGTGTATTTATACTTGTTCTAGGTAAATCCTCTCCTTAATTTAGGGCTTGCAGGTTTTTCTTGTTACAACAACAATTACTTTTCATTAATGAATTGTAACCAAATAGGGTCTTCTTGACCATTTTTTCGAAGCTTACAAATTCACAAAGTCATGTAGTCCTAACCATGAGGAAATACATGGAGTTCCACATATCACCAAAAATGGAACAACGTGTACTATACATATATGATAGTCTTACCTAAAATTTCATTTTCCTTCATGTCATTATTCCTGAATCAACTTCAGGTCCCATAACCACACCTCTGGGGCTACATGTAGACTAAATCAAATGTACCCAACTAAATTACCTTCAATCTCGATCATACAAATGTCAATCAATTGTCCAACATATATGGACCTATCCAAGGGTTTAGATCGATCTATAAGGGTTGACATCAATCTCCAATATCACTCTCCAAAGGTTCACATCAATGAAAACCAACTATCCAAACCAATTTTCCAACAATATCCCCCTTTGGCATTGATATTAACACCAACATTGATGGAAACAATTGTACATTGCAACACTCATGATCATGCTACCCCTATGATCATCGCTCATCATCAATGTTTGTATCTCTCCCCCTTTGACATAAATGGCAAAGGGTATCTCACCTTGGATTTTCTCCCCCTCTCATCATGCATCTCTCTCTCTGTCTCCATTCATTTTTTTATCTCTCCCTATTTGATCGAAGGTTAACTCCCCCTATCGATATGTGTCCTCCTCACATTGTACATTCTCTAACCAATCATGGGAAAAATAATAGCTCCCGCTATGGGTATGTCTCCATGCTTATATGCTACTAATATTCCTTTCTGGATCTCTCTTTCCGATGACTTGACTTCTCTGCATGATATTGTGTAGATTGATGTAGGGATACCTATACATTTTTTATTTCCTCTCTTCCAGTGATACTTATTGTCCATTGGTGCTTCCTCTTGAAATTCACTAACATATATATAAATAATTCGTTACTTTATTTATTCAATCACTTGTCAGGTTCACTTGACCACACTATTCAATGATTTCCTTCTGATGATATAGCTTCTGCTGATGGCTTCTCCTTTCATGTTTTGTTGTTCATTTCATTGTTTTTCCTTTCTATGACTAACGAATTCCACTAATTAAAATTGAAAATATTCTACTATGTATCCGACCCATGTTTTTTGTACCTGTTAAGCATCTCACAAATCCATCTTTGTCCATATGTCACAAATTGTTAATAACCCTATTACTCAACTGTCCACAATGTTGACCCATATGACACTGAAATTTCATGAAGGATTCACCTTAATATGATACAACTGATCATCGCATGTTCATGTTTATAATATTGAATCAAATATTTCCATTGATCTGATCTATATACTAATCAAACTCTGCATGTATGGAACAACCTGTACTAAATATATCCCTACATGAGTACATATGTGAAATATAATCATAAAATTCTTCCTGCCAAATGATGCTTATGTGGGAACCCTATTTCTCAACTAATCAATTTGTTACTTTGTACTTTTGTTCTCAATCTGTCTCTATAAATACTTCATACTTCTCAAACTATGGCTCTTTGATCTGTAGTTATTTATTGCATGGACTCCCCCTATTCAATATACATATTTACCGTGAGTCTTCAAGACATATGGCTTAGAAAAATACATTCTCTAATGCAGATTAATATTCATCTTCATTTGTAGACTCATCATCTCTCTAAACTCTAACTTCTTCCTTTCTTCTTGTGGATTGATCTCGCACTACAATTCCTGAAGGTACAATCTCTTGATCCTATTCTTTATTCATATGTTATTCCTTTCTTGCTCACACTACTTCAAATCTTGTGACCTATGGGACCTGGTATTTATTCGCCTGTTATTCTTGTTTTTCATTTCTTCTCCAAACCTTCCTATATTTGACATATTTATTTTTCCCTGTAGATTTGTCTTCCTCTCGTACTATTTCCAATCTTGAGAGTATGACTTCTAGGTGTCCTACATTCATTTGTTATTTATTTTCATTTTTTTTCCATACTTTGTTATATATGATATAATTATTCTCTTTCACAGAAGTATCCATCATGCTTCTACAATCACGAGTTATGTGTCAGTAGTAATGGAATTTGTAACATTCAATTTTATGTGGGGTCACATAAGTATTTCCTGTTTGAAAATTTCTTCCATAAGCCCTGCAATTTGCAACCTTATCTCCAAAGTTAGTACAATAAAAACAATGACCATAAAATAAAATTGCATACCTAGGAGTGAATGATCTTTTTTGTAGTGTAGTCTTTTTGAATTCCTTCATGGTCATGATTGAAATTTATTTTTGGCTTTAATGTGAAGGGTCTCTTTGAAGATTTATATTTATCATTTGGTTGACCATCATTCCTTCCTTTGAGTGATTATGCATAAATCTTACCTTTTCCTTCATACTTATTTTCTAGCAACTTGTAATTCTTCTCTTCATTATCTACTGCTGATATGAATGTTTCTGTCTCTACAACATTCTTCCTGAGCTTGACGATTTTGGCTGTCAATGTGAAAACTTATTCTTCAATCTTATCAACTTATTCTTATTTATTCATAATTTGAGTCTTCATGGCTTCTTCCATTCTCTTTGCTTCATCAAGTTGGATCTTCAAGGTGATTATCTCTTTTTCAAGTTTTCTTTCTTGTTGACTAAATTATGCTTCAATATTATTTAATTTGTTAGTTATTTCCTTAAGATGATCTGTCAATATATTATATCTCTTTTATTCTTCTTCCTTATGTTGTTCTATTTTGATTTCCAAACACTGCTTCTGATCCTCGAGAGTTTCTTCAGTCCTTTTGTCTTCTTCTAGATGACCCTTTAACATCATGATCGTCAACTCGATTTATATGGAGTTAGCATTATGAGATTATTCTTTCTTCAACATATGATTATTCATGACTTATTTTGTTTTCTTCTCTTATTCAAGTTTGATCTTCAATGTGATTATTTCATGATGCAGGAGAATCACTCCACCTCAATAGTGCGCCAACATTCTAACACATCAACACACATTTCAGGAGAAAGAGAGGCATTGAACCTCTCACATTTCTAAATACGAAATCAGATCCCATGAGGATTTGTATTGCAAGGATATTAATGCCAGACCATACCTTTGTACAGGTAGTGGTTGGGGTTGCCTTAAATGGTTTCCTGTAGCAGGTCCAAATCATAGTCAGGTCTGGTTGAATATTTATGTAATGTAGTCGTAGGAGTATGGTGTCGTATCTGAGATAGTGATAGAACTAAAATGGTGAGGAGAGGATAATATCGGAGAGACCTCTTTTGTAATTAATAAAGGAAGAGAAAGATAGGGAGATATAGGGTAGAGAGGCCTGAGGAGGTATTAGAATTTCTGAGAGAGAGCTTGAGAGAACTGGGTCTTTGTTACAGTCCAATTTTGTAAATATCTGTATAGACACATGGAGATAATAGAAAATCATTTTTTCCTTCATATTGTGTGTTTATGTATTTCTGAATGTTTCATGAATGAATGTTGTAGATGTCTGATTAATTTCACTTGCAGTAGGAGATAGATTTATTTTATCTTCATTGAGTTGTATAATATAGTTCTGGATTCTTTAGGTTGTGCAAGGAGTGCACAATAGAACATCAGAGGTTTTGTAGCCAACGCAAGGAGTGTGCATATGACCTCTGTGGACTCAGAAAATAACATTCCAGGAGGATGCACCAGAGCGATCATGATCTCAAGAGGAACCTCAAGGTTACTGAATACCTTGGATGAGGGATCTATGAAAGTAGTGCACCAGAATAAATATTTATCGAGTTCAAAGGAAGAACCATAGTTACTGAGAACTCTATAGAGATATGCCAAGAGGGCATTGCACCAGTGAAAGTGTGCATGGGAAGAACTCTTTATCGAGTTTAGAGAGAAGGAAGAATTGTTGAAGGTTCTATAGATTTCTTCCAAGAGGGCATTGAGCGAGTGCATAGAGTGCACAAGGAAAACTCTATTTCAAGTTATGAGAGAAGAGGAGTGTCTCAGGAAAGACACCCACAGATTTGTTGAATACTCTATCAACTCAGCAAAGAGTGCTTGAGCATAAGTCTCCAGGAGGGAACTTATATCCCTTCAAGGAGAGATAGGGACAGAGTTACTAAACACTTTGAAGGAAGACATGTGCAAGGAGTGCACCAGGCCAACATTCAAATGAAGTGTTGAAGAGACAACCATCTGAAGGCTAGTCAAGCACAAGGAGAACACATGGAGAGAACTTATTCCAAGTTCAAAATCTCAGGAGGGTGAGTGAAAAGTGTGTTAGGAGGACACCAGAATTCTTCTAAGGAAGCAAGGGTTGAGTCCCTTAGAAAAATGAGTAAGTTTGTAAGCTCAGAAGAGATAACGCTTTTCGGAAGTGTAAGAGAGACCAAGAGTTGAGTCCACATAAGGAAGAAGTTTGAAGGCCGATACCTTCGAACGACTGGAAATATTCTAAATTAGAAGATCAAAGTTCAGGAGAGTTAGTGCCGAACGATTTGGCTAGGACTCGTTAAGGAGGCGAACGAAAGATAGAGAATCTTCGAAGAAGAAGAATCAATAGCCGACAACTGTGGGATCCAAAGAAGCTGTGAGGAGGATAAAGGTGAGAGTCATTCAACTCTCAAAGCCCAAGAGGAATGGGAGTTGTCGATCCATAAGAGATATGAACTAGTGGGTCATTTCATAGGATCAAATATCGAGATTTGGGAGGACAGAAGTCCTTAGTTTCAAAAGTTGTGACATGCGAAATCGTGATTTGATCACAACCGTAGATCGTGGGAGGATATGGACCGCCTGATCAAAGTCCAGACAGGTGAGAAGGTGCACATGAAGAGATCAAATCTAGACCGTTGGATTTGAGCACGTAGACCGATAGTCGTTGGATCCAGAGGAAGGTGCATGAGGGAAGTTATGAAACGACCGAAACCATCCATCGTCAAAGGGGACAGGTGGCAGCGGATCCGAGGTGTTCATGGAACCAGACACTGGAATATTTGCAAGGAGCAGAGGAGAAAATTCATGAAAGGGAAGTTCATGAAATCACCCAGATTGTCCATCGAAAAGGATGCGTGGAGAGAAAGCATCATTTCGCTGACTTGTTGTGGAAGGAAGTCAAAGGGTGGAGTTTGTGAAAGTCATGAAACACAAAATCACGAAAAGACTCTGATTCGTTGGATTGATTCAGGTTGTGGGTCATCGATCCAAAGCATCGACATTTTTTCATTTTAGGTACCTGTAATGATCCCAAGCCATTATGCAAGGATCATCATTGTTTTGGTGTCTTTTTAAAACTTTTTTCTGAGTGAGGTATTTCATCAAACACTTTGTTGATCTACCGTTTAGATGTGTTTATATGTGTGTATGCAACAAATAACAGAAAGAGATAACCATGGAACATACCTCAACCATATGCAATAAGATAGACAAGCCAAAACATCTCAATTCTTCTTTATTCATA
>ML779758.1:74363-86764 GCA_009831015.1 Picea engelmannii | reverse complement strand
TTCTCCATACGGACTCCGTTTGCGAAAGTAAATATACCGCCGGAATCAGGAGAACGAGACGGACGCAATGGCACCATTTTCGTTGCATTCCGAGCACTTTGAAAATTGAGCATTTTTTAGACCCCTGGTCCAGATTCTGATCAATAAAGGTGAGAGTCATTCAACTCTTAAAGCCCAAGAGGAATGGGAGTCATTGATCCATAAGAGATCTGAACTGGTGGGTCATTTCGCGAGATCATATATCGAGATTTGAGAGGACAAAAGTAATTAGTTTCAAAATTTGCGACATGAAAAATCACGATTCAATCACAACCATAGATCGTGGGAGGATATGGATGTATGATCAGAGTCCAAAGAGGTGAGAAGGTGCACATGAGGAGATCAAATATAGACCATTGGATCTGAGCGCATGGACCGATAGTCGTTGCATCCAAAGGAAGGTGCATGAGAGAAGTTATGAAACAACCAAAACCGTCCATCGTCAAAGAGGACAGGTGGCAACGGATCCAGGGTGTTCATGGAACTGGACACTGGAAGATTTGCAAGGAGCAGAGGAGAAAACTCATGAAAGGGAAGTTCATGAAATCACCCAGACTGTCCATCGGAAAGGATGCGTGGAGAGAAAGTAGCATTTCGCTGACTCGCTGTGGAAGGAAGTCAAAGGGTGGAGTTTGTGAAAGCCATGAAACACAAAATCGTGAAAAGACTCTAATTCATTGGATTGAGTCAAGTTGTGGGTCGTCGATCCAAAGCATTGACATTTTTTCATTTTAGGTACCGGGGTTTCAAAGGAGAGAACCATCCCAAAATCAAGAGTCACGAAGTTCTGACTTTGCGAAGGAGGAATGTGGACCATTGGATTGTGGGACAGTGAGGACCGTTGATTTGACGTGGGAGGATTTCAAAATTTCGGGGATTGAAAGATTTGAGGTGAGTAACGAAGTCCTGAAACGCTATGAGGTTTGTCCCCAGGTCATAGTGGGGGTCATATGGATAGAGGCTAAGGTAGGAGCTAGCAAGTGCTAGGCTCTTAGTTTGGATTTCTAGGTTTGGAGGAGTTGGAAAGCATTGCATTTAAAGTCCCAAAACCATGAAATCATGATACAATCGCAACCATCAATCAAAAGGAGCGAAGGACTGTAGATTGGTCAATTGGGGATTCAAGAAATATGAATCAGGGGTGGGTCGCATACATAAGTCCCGAAGTCCCAAAATGTGAAGAACCTTTTGACAATTCCTGTGGTCACCATCGACTGTCACGTGGAGGGGAATCTCACGCCTTGTGCTTGTTCGCACAGGTGGGGTTTGAACAGAAGTTCCTATGGATTTGTTGAAGGTTCCAGCAGGGAACTAAAGAGCCATTTTGGATCATCAAGAGTGGAAGAACAATCCTTGACCGGGAGGCCAGTGGACCCTATCGAGGCAAAGGTAGGCAGTTTGCATCATTTCATCAGGATTTTTTGTCTCATTACTTTCAATCTTCGAATAAGGGCATTCAATTTCAAGATGTCCACACTCTTCACAATTAAATAAAAAGTACTCACATTTGTAGGCTTCTTCATCATTTGAGATATCATATGCATCATCTTTGGCATTATTCGAATCTATGATGGGAGAATAATAGATATTATGTATCTTATCCCAGAGTTCTTTAGTTGATGAACATTTTCCCACTTTATCCTTTGTTGAATCAGGTAATCCTTCAATGATGAAATCCACTGCTATTTTTTTGTTTTTCTTCAATTCCTTCTTCGCTGCAAACTTTGGCTTGTTTGATCCATTATATTTTGCAACAACTGGATATAAAACATCATATCCCCATGCCTACAAAAATGTTTTCATTCTTCTTCTCCATATATTATAGTCCATACCATTCCGACCATTGAACATTGGAACTCCATTCATAATGTACTCCATGAACTACCTTCCAATGGTTAAATTGTTTCCTAAAGGAACCGAATCTGATACCAATTGTTGGAATACTAAGAGGGGCGGAGGTGTAAATTAGTATGAAGACTTTATACCACTTTTAATCACAATATATATTCTTTGACTTTATCAACAATGTTCAATAGTTTATTATCAATGCATCATATATGATTGCATTCAATATATATAAGCATGTAATCATAAGTAGCATCACATCAACATCACATCAAGAACATATTCCACCAGTATTTATGTGGAAACCCAACTAGGAGAAAACCAAGGAATGCTTTATTATATATAAAAATAATCCATTCATAATAAGCACCAATTTCCCAATTCTCCATATGCAACTAGAAGGAGGATAGAACCCCCTATTTATAGTCTCCAACCTTAAGGAATCTACAACTCCCTTAATTCTCTGGCTCAACCCAGAAGGAGTCTACAACCCCCCTAGGTTCTCTGGCTCCAACTAGATGGTGGCTACAACCACATAGTTCTTAGGCTCCAACCTGAAGGAGGATCCAACTCCCTCATTCTTCAAAACCAACCGGAAGGAGGATAAAACCCCTTTCCTTTCCCCATCCTACCACCTCAAAATATAATTATAGACCAATTGTCACTACCACAATTACTGTCAATGTCACTTCCACTGACATTGTCATTATCACTACCACTACCACTGTCACTGCCAATATCACTGTCACTTCCATTGTCACATCAAACTATAACCTATCACTGTAACTGATACTCAACCAAATCCTCTCACATGGATCATATACTAAGGAAACCTCTCAACTACATGTCTAACATCACCAACACATGCCTCTACCAAGCATGTACCAATATCACCAACATACCATCACAATATATATGTCTCAACCATGTACCAAACCATCAACCTATACCATACCAAGAATCTATTGTGTACCACAATATATACCACAACCAATGCATCAAAAATGCACCAACACCTATACCAAATGATGCATCAACGTTGCAACAAAACCTGTACCAACCCATGCATCAACCATGCACCAACAACCATGTAAATCAATCATGTACATCAACACCATACCATGTACCAATCATATACCATATCATGCCATACACTACATACTAATAAACCAAGAAATGCACCAGCAATGTATCTCAACAAGTAGACCTCAACCAACATGTACCATGGATCCAATGATGTGCCTCAAGTCATATATCAAAACCCTCAAACACATGACTTAAGAATTATCCTCATTATCACCAAAATGCAACCTCATAACACAATATACAAAGCCTCATAACATATACCAATATATACAATAATTCTTCTAATAAATGTACCATAACATCATCAAGATGTACCATATCACATACTATCAACCATATAAAAATTTGTACCATATCATTAATGTAGTAACTCAAGGAACGAATGCACGTCTCTCATGCATATGCTAGCATACAACATGAATACGACTCAACCATATACAATCAACTCAAAGATATCAAATATAAGAACCATGTCATATGTTGAACCATATATAATAATGCTCCTCACTCAACCAAGAAATCAAGATATACCATATCCAAACACAAAGACAACCATACCAAGTATGCCTCAGGAATACACCATATCATGACAAGAGGTAACCATCAAAACAAGTATACACCAAACCAATACCTCTTTACCTGACCTAAAACTTTGACATGATGACATGTAGAATTCCTTTAGACTTCAAGGACCTGGTACCAACATTTACTCAATCATTCATGAGTCCTTTTACAGATACATGACTTTGTCTTCTATTTCCCACATATATACTTGCTTTTCTCTACTATAGACCACCTACATACACTCCATTTTTTACCTACAACCTGCATATACCTTAGAAACTAGGGTTTTCTTCAACTCTGAAACTTTCACCTTCGACCTTCCTTTGCTACCTAAGAAAATGATGCTATAAACTTAGAAAAAGATCACTAGATCACAAAAAAGATAAGCAATGAATAAGTGTGTGAGAGTGCTTGTGAATGACTCCTTGAGGTGTATTTATAGTTTTTCTAAGTGAATCATCTCCTTCATTTATGGATTCTAATGTTTTCTTGTTACAACAACTTTACCCTTTCATTAAGGATTTTTAACCAGCTAGGGGCTTCTTGACCATTTCTTAGGGGCTTACAACTTCACAAAGGAATATCTTCTTAACCGGGAGGAACTACGTGGAGTTCTACATATCACTGGAAAAAAATGACATGTACTATCCACCTATGATATTATTACATCCAATTACAATTTCATTCATGTTGTTATTCCTAAATCAACTTAAGTTCATGTAACCACGCCTCTTGGGCTACATGTAGACAACATCAAATGTACCCAACTGAATCACCATCAATATTGATCATACAAATGTAAATCAATTGTCCAACATCTCTGGACCTATCCAAGGGTTGACATCAATCTCTAACCGTTGAAATCAATCTCCAATATCACTCTCCAAGGGTTGACATCAATGACAACCAACTGTTCAACATGTTTGTGGGTGTAAAATGTAATATTCTTATGCATACAATTTTAGGAGTGACGATGGAATATCACTCAAGAGGAAATTATTAAATACTAGCGAGTGTTGAGGAGATCCTACGAAAAAAAAAGGAGCGAGAGCTGAGAAGATATTGTGAAAGAAAAATAAGAGAGTGTCCAGCATATCTAGTGTAAGGAAAATGATTGAGTGATCTAGGGAAATAAAAACTAGTGATCCCAGTGCATATGTGACGAAAGAAAAAGGAGTGAGTGATCTAGAAAGAAGTGAGTAGAGTATAAATATGAAGAAAAAAAATAGAACTAACAATCTTAGAGGGGATCAATGTCTCTTGTAGGTCGGTTCCTACAAACAGTACAAGGGATCGTTGTCTTTTGTAGGTCGGTGCCTACAAGCAACATAGGGGATCGAAGTCTCCTGTAGGTCAGTGACCATAAAAAAAAGTTGGGATCAGTGTCACATGTATGTCGATTCCTATAAAAAGAAGTGGGGATTGGTGTCTTCGGTAGGTTGGTGTCTACAAACATTTTTAGTAGTGGGTCGGTGCCTACAAATTAATAAAAATAAGTGTTTTTTCTTTTCTCCCGAAAGGATTTCCACGTTAAATATTGTGTCTTCTAGTTGTTAAATTTATGTGATTGCATCATTATGGTTTATGAATTTTAAAAAGGAAAATTATCCTTTTTCATTCTTGGACACAAATATTGATTCCTTATTGTTGCAACTATCATTCGGTACCTAGGATGTCCAACATATGGAACATTATGCATAACATTGAATACAATTTTCCTTAATTCATAGGAATTAGGAATATACACCTATTTTTATGCATCATCTTCATCTTCCAACTTATAATCTTCATATTTCTACTGTACATTTTCCTTCTATAATCCTTATTTAATGTGTAGGTAATGTCCTTTTGAAATACAATCTTCCAAAATTTTATTCTTCAAATTTAATTTACACATGTTAATGGTTGTAGCATGCATTGCATATATTCTTCTATTGAGTTCATCAAAAACTTTGTTCTCTTTACCTCTAATATGTTTTATATCAAAATCATATTCACGAAGAAATTTCAGCCATTTTGTTTTCCTAGCATTCAAAGTTTTTGTTCAAATAAATATTTAGACCATTATGATATATTATTAATTCAAATTTTCTCCCCATAAAATAATGTCTCCACATATTCAATGCATGAACTATGGTAGCAAGTTGTAAATCATTCATGAAATAATTCTTCTCATTCTCCATAATATTTATGGATTCATAACAAATCACATGCTCACTTTAAGTAAGAAATCCACCAATTCCTTCTCAAACATCTACACATATCACTAACGCTTCACTTGGACCAACAATGTTGAGAATGGATGCACTAAAGAGAATTTTCTTTAACTATTGGAAACTTCCTCACACTATAATGCCTATTTAAATTTGACTCCCTTCTTTTGTAATGATGTAAATATATTTACAATTTTGGACAATCTTCTATGAACCTTTTGTAGTATCCAACTAGTCCTATGAATGACTTTGCCTTTAATATTTTCTTAGGTGTAGGCCATTCCATAATAACTTAAATATTATCTACATACAATTAATTTCCCTTCTTGGAAATGATGTGTCCCAAATCATGAATATTCCTTTTATAAAATGAACACTTACTTATATTAACATAAAAATAATGCTCTCTTACCCCTGTAGTACTAAACATAAGTTCTCTTTATGATCCATCCTCCTAAGAATTTGAGTAAATAAGAATTTCATCAAGGAACACAATGACAAAATTTTCTAAATACTACCTAAGATTCAATTCATCAAGGACATGAAATTAGCTAGTGCATTTATCAAACCAAAAGGCCCCACTACAAACTCAGTGCTAATATGTGGAATAAAATTTGTGCTATTGATGTCTTCATACATTGTCCTTACTTAATTCTATATTGACCTCAAATATATCCTGGATAATATATTTTCCTCTCTTAGTTGATCAAACAAATAATCAATTTAGGTAGAATATATTTCGTCCTCACAAATACCTTATTCAACCATCTAAAATTAATGCACAACCTAAAAGTTCTATCTTTATTCTTTACAAAGAGTACTTATGCTCCCCAAGGAGAGATACTTGGGAATGTATATCCCTCTTTTAATAATTATTCTAATTGGATTTGTATATCCTTTAAGTCAATTTTACTCATTCAATATGGAGTATTATAGATTAGGATAGCTCCAAGCATGAAATCAATAAGAAAAATCAATTTATTTTTCTAGTGGAATTATTAGTATTTCCTCAAACACATCTACAAATTCTTGCAACATTGGAAAGTCCTCAAGACTTGGGATTTTTCACTTTCTTGACTCTTCCACATGAGCTATATACAATTGGAACCCTTTTCTAATTCATCTCTTCAATTGAAAAAAAGTAAATTTATCTTGTACAAATGGGTCGTGGAATACCTTTCATTGTCCTCTTCTTTGCTTCTTCATCAAGACACATAAAATTAATGATATTCCAATTTATAATAGCATGACATGCATGAAACCAATCTATTCCAAGAAGAACATCATATGAACCAAGTGGTAATATGTTAAAGTATACATTAGTATTGACTTGATTCATGTCTATTGGGAAACTCTTTACACTCTATATGATTTTCCTTTTAGTCCTAGAAGCCAACTAAACCAACCATTTTACTTCTCTTCATATGAAACCATTCAATAAAATTAGGAGAAACATAACAATAACTTTATCCCAAATCAATTAAAATTGCAATATGTTTCTTAGCAATCTTGCCTTAAACCTTCATCATGTTTGATTGATTATTTTATTGTCAATTGTCCATGGATGCATGGATTCTTATAATATTTCATGTTGCATCTTCAATTTAGTCACTTCTTGGATATTGTGCACTTTCCTTATTATGTTTTCCCTATGAGGACAATGAAATCTATGCAAATGATCTCTTTCACATCCTGAACATTTGATTGGTTTCCTTGCCCTTTCCCTAAGGATTTTTCCATCTTGGATTAACTTTGATATTATTGAATTTTCTAATATGTTTTAGGGTTTTTTTTAAGAAATAAGGTTTAAATAACTTCTTCCTTTGATCATGCTTATCCTTTTTATTATCTCTCCAAAAATTTTGAAAATCTACTCTGCCTTTGTTATGATCATCCAAGTATTTTATCTTCCTGATTATTTGTTCAAGAGTCTTAGGTTCATCAAAAATCTAGTCAAACCACTTAAGAAACACCATATTTTAACAATATCTTGTTTAATATATAAAACATACCAAAAAAATCTAAAAAAAAAATATCATATTCTTCCATGGTCCTATCTCTCAACTCATGTTCAAAGAACTCTTGCATCTTCTTTTCATAGTGGTGTTAAATAAGGTACTTTTGTTTGAAATACTTATTGAATTTCCTCCAAGAAATCCTCTTCACATTGATGTATTTGGCATGCTTTAGTTGGTCCCACCAAAAGGAGTATTTTCCTTGCAAATTGTATATATAAATTATGGATTCCGCATTGGATGAGTAACTATGCAACTGAAAACACTTCATTATTCCTAGCAACCAAGCTTCAACATCCTCTCCCATTGTTTTTCACCATCGAATGTTGGTAGCTTAATCTTCATAATATATCCTTGAAATATATATTGTTCATGTTTTCATATTTGATGTCTAACTAGGGAAAAATTTGGATTATTCTTTGATTCCTCAAATGTACAAGACTTCCTAGATGAATGAATTGGTATGTAGTGATTCCTTTTGGTTTGGCTTGTACTTCTTCAATGATTGGATATTCCGTGATATTCCCTTCTTGAATGAAATTTTCCTTCTTCCTCAAACCTTGAGATTGATACATTCCTCAGTTTCCTTTGCAATTGTAGTGTTCATTATTACAAAAATATAATATTTAGAGAAAAAATGACAAATTATAACAATAATAGGAAATTGTAAGAGAACCCAAATATCAAAATTAGAAAAACTTTTATTAATGAAGGAAATTTTTTCATGCCTCATCGAGGGGGGGAATAAATTTGAGAATAACTACGATTAAAACATGTTTCACATGATATATCATTTCCTTTATTCTACTTCTTTATATAGTTTCTATCTAACCTCCTAGGAACTTTCTAGTAGGGAGAACCTTCTAGTGAGCCTTCTTAAAATTATTGCATTCAAAAAATAACTACTAAATGGGCCTTATTTAATAGAGATGGCCTCAATACATAGAAACTAATATATATACTTAAGGTGGTTATAGTGGGAACCAAGCATGCCCCCCCCTTTATAGAGAAACATTTTCCTTGAAGCTAGAGATGAGGAAATTTATAAATATCTCTACGAGTTCCTATGTGGTATCATCGAGTTGTGTATACTTCCATTGTATTAGGACCTCTCGTATAGTTAAATGTTGGATATGTTTATCTCTTTTATTTAGGATGGATCTAGGATACAACCAAATGGAACATTCTTCATTCAATTCTGGAAGTTTAGTTTGAATGCAACAATTATATCCAACAACTTTCTTTAAGAAAGATACATGAAAGAGTAAATGAATTTTAGAGTTCTTCAGAAGATCCAATTCATAAGCTATTGGGCCAATAAGTTTGAGGATCTTATAGGGGCCATAGAATTTTGGAGCAATATTTTAGTGGTGGTTGTATTTGAGTGAGGTATTCTCATGAGGATATAGATAGAGGAATACTTGATCTCCTTCTTCAAATTGGTGTTCAGAATGATAATTATCAACCTATTGTTGAGCCATTACCATATTATCATGGAGAGTGTGGATAGTGTCTTCTTGAGTTGTGAGGTTTTTTTTTACCTCTTGCACCTTAGAGATTCTTTGTAAGTAGGATATTATTGAGGAGGTATTTGGCCATAGATAAGCCTCAAACAAAGTAATTCGAGTGGAACCATGATTAGTTGTATTATACCACCATTATGCTAAAGGTGACCACTTGACCCATTGGGATTGTCTCTATGATACAAAGCACCACAAGTACACTTCTAAGAACTTGTTGAAAAAATTATTCTAGAAATTATTTTATGGGTGATATGCTATATTGATATTTAGTTGAGTTCCCTAGAGTTAAAACAACTCTTGCCAACACTTTCTAGTGAATGTGGGGTCATGATCTATCACAATCAAGTCTAGTATACCATGGATTTTAATGATATTATCCATGAATACTTGAGTGACCATAGAGGCCTTGAATGGGTGTTCTAGAGAAAAACAAATGAGCATATTTTTGGATATATTGGTATGATATTTTCATTGATGTCAAAAGAGTACAGGTGATGATATCAAAGCTCAGGAGAAATAACGTTGCAGGTCACGCAGAAGCCCAAGATTACGTAAAATAATCCCTTGTAAAGGATTGAGTTATAACAACCATTATATTAGTTATGGATCTATCCTAATCATTAGATAGAATCAAGTGGAAGGAAAATATAAGTAGACCCCATAGGAGAATAAATCGTGAAACCTATGAAATCGTGAAGTAAACTTCGACCGTCAGATCTTGTGGAGAAAATTTGCTTTAGTTATTAGTCATTGGATCAAGAAAGAGATAAAAATCTTCAGTACTCCGGATATTCGCCACTTCATCGATTACTGGAAACAAGTAAGAATCCACTAAATCTCGAAGTCACAAACTAATTTTAGTAGTTGATCTAAGATCCACCGAAATACTTTTTGATCATTCGATTGAGTACAGTGGAAGGATAGCATAAGGTGTAGTAACAATTGAAAACAAGTGGTCACCACAAATTTATGACTTATTCGATAGGTAAAAACTCCGTAGGGTTTGAACTATTTAAGAGTTCGAGTAGCCCAGAGTCCCAGAGTCATGAATAGTCAAATACCCAGAGAGTGAGAGCTATATTGTACCTAATTCTACAATACTATAACCTATGCATGTGAAGTTAATCAAGTAGGGAGTGTTGATACACCCTTCAACAAAATTTTCTCCAGAAGAGTTGGAAGAATGAAAAAGGTCAGAGTCCAGAAACGCCGAAGTCCCGAAGTGAACGAGAATCTTCCACTCAACTACAGATTAAGTCTCAACTCTTGGTTTTTTTGAATCCTCTGGATAACCTACGATCATCCATCCAACGAAATATTAAATATGGATCATATAATGCATTAGTGAATGAAATATATGCACTTCAGTGAAATGTACTCTAGGAGGATTGAATGTCTGCAAAGGTCAGAAGTCCCAAAGGATGAAGTACCATAGAACCTTATTCCAACACTGGTCACGTGATAAGGTAAAGAAGCTAAAGGGGTTAGAAGTAAATAATACCTCAGACATTTGAATATGGTCCCATGTAGAATAATAGAGGAATAAGAAGAAATAGATAAAATAAAAATACTTGGAATGGATAAGCTCATGGTTTCGAGCTTGCGGTCACATGAATTTTGGTATGAAGGGAGAGCCTATTGATTAAGACTTGAATTAAAAATAATTTGATATATGTAGACTAATGAAACGATACAAAATCATGATTAAATAAGAGTTAAATCATGGGCATTATGAATAAATAATAAAAAGGAAAAATGTTATTATTTAAAGTTTAAAATTACCATTTAAATTAAAGGATGCAATGGTTCATTGTCAAAAGATGCAATGGTTCAAATTCACACCAGTTGGAAGACTATATAAACAAGAAATAATTGTGAGAAGAAGTTGTCTTTGGAGTCCAGATCAGAAGATCAAAAACATAAGAAAAGTCCAAGAAGAAAACATGGTGATACTTATGCAATGAGGGTGGAAGGGAGGAGCAAGGAAGGATTCATATCCTTTACTAAGTAAAGTGTAAAAAAAAAGGGAGTTAGTGCTTCCTAAGGTTGGTGCCCTGAAAAACAAGGGAGTTGGTGCTTTCTAGGTTTGGATACCTAAAGCCAAGGGAGTTGGTGTGTTAAGCCCTAATATTGGCTCATTACCACTTAATTGGGGCATATTAGATTAGTAATGTTATTTTATTTATATCAGCTTTAGGCCATTAGTTGTAATTTAGATTAGTAATGTTATTTTATTTATGTTGGCTTTAGGCCATTAAACCTCCTAGTCTCCTATATATACCAAGGAGACATTTTCATTTTGAATGATCTGGTACTTGAACATTTAAGTGGGGTAAAAGGAGGTTGCCCCCTCGAAGAGGCTTATTATCTGAAATTATCTCTTTTTCAAGGNGTTGAGTACTTTTCCTGAGGTTTTTCTATGCTATATTGATGTTTGGTTCTTAACATATGGTATCAGAGCTCAAGGTCTTGGGGTTTCGCTGCTACATCTGAGACACCGTGGAATTTTCGCTATAACTTTTTTTCTACAACGTTTCAGAAGGAGAGGCTTGGCGGGTATTTATAAGAAAGATCAAGGTACGTTGGGTTAAAAATTCAGCTCCTGAGGCCTTATACGTTAGGAGATATAGCTTGTACAAGCTCAGGTTCTAGAATCATCCTGAAATGAGTCATTGTGGGATTTTGGCTATAAAAACTTTTCTGTGACGTTTCAGACCCTGAACTCCGGAGGCCATTTACAGAAATTAGAATTCTAGATGTGGTAACAAGTTCAGCTTCTGTGTCATCTTAAATGTTTAGATACACCCTGTATAAGATAAGGTATTTGACTAGTCCTATTGACTAGTCTCAAGAAGGTGTTCCAGGTAAAACAATCATAAATTCTTCCTAGAGTATCCAAATTGAGTGTGACTGGTTGCATTGGCTCATGGACAGTCTGTACTATTTTGGGTGTGAGTTTCAGAATTTGATATAAATTATTTTGTGCGGGGCATACTATACAAGTGAGATCTCCTGGAAAGGCCAAAAATCGGCAAGTTGTGGGGAAGTTACCGTAAATTCCACTTGGCACATCCAATTTTGATCAGACCTATGGAATTACAGAGAAGACATATCAG
>ML779758.1:30301-70409 GCA_009831015.1 Picea engelmannii | reverse complement strand
TGTTAAGCCCTAATATTGGCTCATTACCACTTAATTGGGGCATATTAGATTAGTAATGTTATTTTATTTATGTCGGCTTTAGGCCATTAAACCTCCTAGTCTCCTATATATACCAAGGAGACATTTTCATTTTGAATGATCTGATACTTGAACATTTAAGTGGGGTAAAAGGAGGTTGCCCCCTCGAAGAGGCTTATTATCTGAAATTATCTCTTTTTCAAGGCGTTGAGTACTTTTCCTGAGGTTTTTCTATGCTATATTGATGTTTGGTTCTTAACATGGTGATTCCTAGGTTTGGTGCCTTAAAACAAGAGAGTTGGTGCTTCCTAGGGATGGTGCCCTGAAGAAGGGGATTTATTTCGCGAAGAGTTGGTGGTCTAAAGAGGATTGTTGTCCTTGATAATATCAAACTACTCTTTATAAAGCCTTGTATTTTTTGTTAATGATATTTATATAATTTATTTTAAATACAATTTCATTGATAATATATTGTGATGATTAATAAAATAACAAAGTAATTACCAATTGTTTAAAAAGGTAATATTGATTCACCCCCCCCTCTCAGTATTCTAACAATTGGTATCAGAGTGAGTACCTTGCACATAGTTTAATAACTAGAGGTAGATCCTGAAAGAAATGGATCATCAAGAGTGAATGTGTTCCAACAAATCACCATTGTTTAATGGAGGTGGTTATGCTCTCTGGAAAATAAGAATGAAAAGATATATGTTGGCTCTTGGTTTTGATTTTTGGCAATATATTGTAGATGGATACACTACACTAGCTACTCCATGCACATATATTGTAGGAAAGAATGTTTGGAATCACAACTCAAGATCAGTCAATGTCATTCTAGGAGGATTAAAAAATCATATATTTGTGAATTCAATGCATTGTAAGTCAGCTAAGGATATCTGAGATGAGAGGAAGGTTTTATATGAAGGAGATAGAAAATTCATAGAAGCCAAACTACAATCCTACAAAGATCAGTATGAAAATTTGAAAATGAAAGAAAAAGAGAACATTGTTGAATACCTTCATAGGGTCGATGGGGTAGTTAACTCAATCAGAGCAGAAAGAGAAGAAGTTACAGATAAACCTATTGTACAAAAGATCTTAATATCATTACTATGAGATATGATGCCAAGATTTCCATAGTTGAAGATAGACAAGAACTTGACAAACTCATAGTAGATCAACTCCATGGAATTCTTACAACATATGAGATGAGAAGAGGGAACGAAATAATATCAAAAGTAGAAACATCTTTTAAGGAATTTAAAACAAAGATGAAGCAGAAGAAAAAGACAAATGAGGATTTATCAGATATATCTGATGAAGAAATTGCCAACTTCATGAAGAAACTTAAGAAAGGGACTCGAAAATACAAAGGAGATATTCCTCTAATATGTTTCAACTATGGAAAAATTGGACACTTTGACAATAAATTTCCCTATCCTAACTAGGAGGAAAGTGGTGATGAAATAAACTTCAAATATTAGAAGAAAAGAAAAACCAAAGATAAAAGGAAGCTCTACAAGAAGACGAAAACTTTCTTTACCTAAGAAGATAGTAGCTCATCTGAAGAAAGTGAAGAAGAGGAGACAAATATTATATTTATGGGAATGAAAAATAAAGATGATAATCATTTATAAGATGAAGAATAATTGAACCTCAAGAAATAATTCATTAGTGCAATTGAAGAACTAAGAAAAAAAAACAAAAAAAAACAAGTTACTAAAGGAAACACTTCTAGAAATTGAAGAAGCTACTAAATCAAGAGAAAATAAGGTTTCCAAAACCATTAGTGAGTCATAACAATTGATTATTGAGTTGAAAAATCAACTCCAAGAAACCAAAAGAAAAGAAGAAATCATGAATAAATAACTCAATGAAAAACAACAAATATGTAAGATATTGGAGGATGAAATAGTTCAACTAAAAAAAAACTAGAAAAAGAATATATTCATTCTAAGTTTGAAAACAACTAAAAAATATTGAACAATATTATTAGCAGTCAGAGATCATCAAATGATAAGACAAGAATAGGATATGATCCCTCTACAGAACAAGAGAATGAAAAAATCAGCTATGCATATGTTCTTAAGAACTCCATAAGAAGAAAAGAAAATAAGACAAGAACAATACCATTGAAAAGTATCCCAAATAAACAGAAATATGCACTTCCTACTAAAGAAATAATTGACGAGAACAATAGAATCATCAGAAGGAATCCCTCTAACATAAATCAATATATCTTCCTAGGTTATTGTTATTCCTGCAAAAATTTTGGACATAAAAAAATACATTGTAAAGCTTATAGAAAGTACAATCCAAGAAATGTTCAAAGATATGAAAATAATAAGGATAATGTAGAAAGAAAAAATTAGAATTCCTTCTCTCCCTTACAAGACTACAATGTTGAATGTTACAAATGAAACAACTATGGTCATGAATCTAGTGAATGTATATTTTTAAAATATGACAAAAAGATAAATATCCCCAACAATAAAAAAGTATGGAAGAAAAGGAAAACAAAGAAAACAAACTTCAATGTAGCCCTATATGAGATAAACGAAGGATGTCAGTGGTATATAGACAACGTATGTTCCAAACACATCACTGGATATCAACGAAAATTTCTCAAGTTAAAAATAAAGGAAACAGAAAAGTAACCTTTGGAGATAATATGTTAGCCAAAATACTTGGAAACGACATAGGGAATAATAAGACCAAAGCATAAGATTTACTTTTGGTATAAAATCTCAAGCCTAATATCCTAAGTGTAATTCAAGCATGTGATCAGGGTGACATACTTACCTTTGATTCTCAGAAATGTGAGATAAAAAAATATATATATTGGAAATCTAGTAATAGTTGCACCAAGAACATCTAGCAATGTGTACATCCTTGATGTCGATGAAGAAGAAAAATGTTGTTTAAGTCAATAATATGAAAGATGGCTATGACATATAAGGTTGGGACATTTAAGCTTTGAAAACTTAATCAAATACAACAAGAAGGATGAAGTAAGGGATCTGCCAAAAGTTATTAAGCCTTCATATTCTATTTGTAAACATTGTCAAATAGGGAAGCAAACAAAAGTTGGTTTCAAAACAAAAGAGCATTACACAACAAAACTATTAGAACTTATTCACACATATATATGTGGACCTAGTAGAACTAAAAGTATTTATGGTGAACATTATTTTATGTTGATCATTTATGATTACACAAGAATTACATGGGTATACATTTTAAAATAAAAATAAGAAGCCTTTGAAAAATTGAAGGCATACAAAGCCTTTGTAGAAAATGAAACAAATCTCAAAATTAAATGTCTAAGATTAGATAATGGAGGCGAATTCACCTCTAAAGAGCTCACTAAGATTTGCGAATATCATGAAATCAAAAGACAATTTTCATCTCCCACGACTCCTCAACAAAATAGAGTGGTTGAAAGGAAGAATAGAACTGTCCACGAAACTACAAGAACCATGCTGAATGAAGCTAAAATTCTAGATATTTTTTGGAGAGATGCAATATAAACAACAATTCACATACACAATTGAACACAATTGAGACCTAACCATGACAAAACACCTTATGAACTATGGTTTGGTAGGCCAACACCAATGAAGCACTTTAGAGTCTTTGGAACTAAGTATTACATCAAAAATCATGAGGCTAATCTAGGGAAATTTGACCCAAGATCAGATGAAGGAATATTTATAGGATATTCACCTAATAAAAAGGATTATTGATGTTATAACCTAATACTAATAAAACGGTTGAAAGTGCCAATGTAAACATATATGATCTAATGTTAAGACAAGTCATACCCTAGAACATATGAACGCATGATGATAAAAGTGATGGAGAATATCAAAATGAAGAAGTTGATGAATAACCTTAAGAAAATTAACCCCACACTGATGATGAAGATGATGAAGATACACCCTTGCAAAAAGGCCCATCAAAAAGGGTTCAAAAGAATCATCATGAAAGTCAGATTATTGGAGATAAAAATGCAGGAGTGGAAACAAGAAGGAAACTCACATTTGACTCAGAACAAGCAATTTTATCCCTGATAGAACCTAAGTCATTTAAAGAAAATAGAAAAATTAAATATTGGATAAAAGTAATGGATGAAGAACTAGACCAAATAGAGAATAACCATACTTGGGAACTAATTCGAAGACCCAAGGACAAGAATGTGGTAGGAAGTAAGTGGATATTCAAGAACAAAATCAATGAAAATGGGAAGATCATAAAGAAAAAATCCATATTAGTATGAAATGGATATTCCCAGGTGGAAGGTATTTATTTTGAAGAGATGTTTTCTCCAGTAGCAATACTTGAGGCCATCAGAATGTTCTTGGCATTTTCATGCTTCCGAAATTTCAAAATCTATCAGATGGATGTCAAGTCAACATTCCTTAATGGAACACTAGAAGACAAAGTCTATGTTGAGAAACCATAATGATTCATGTTAACATAAAATCATAACTATGTTTGCAAACTAAGAAAGGCCCTGTATGGTCTTAAACAAGCCCACAAAGCATGTTTCTCAAGGCTTGATCAATACTGGAAAAAACAAGGATATAAGAGAGGGACTACAAACAACAACTTATACATCAAAATTGAAGATAAAAACATGATTATTGTGGTGATATATGTACATGACATCATATTTAGAATAATCTTACTATACTAAGAAGAAATTTTGCAACAAAAATGAAAGAAGAAATTGAAATGTCTATGTTGGGAGAATTGTCCTTCTTATTAGGTTTACAAGTAACTCAAACAGAGAAAGGAATATTTGTTTCCCAAGCCAAATATATCAAGGAAGTGATAAATAAATTCCAAATGCAAGACAATAAACCTATGAGTACTCTCATGGTAACTGGATGTAAACTAATACTAGAACATGACTCACCAAAAGTGGACCAAACGATGTACAGATAAATGGTTGGAAGTCTGCTCTATTCAATAACAACAAGACCTAACATCATGCAGGTTGTAGGAATCATGGGGATATTTCAATCTTAAATGCACCTTAGAACTTGGATTATGGTATCCAAAAGATAAAGACTTCAATCTAACTGCATACACTGATGTAGATTGGGTCGGTAGTATAGATGATAGGAACAACACCAATGGAGGAGATTTTTTTCTAAGCAAATGTTTGGTAGCATGGCTAAGTAAGAAACAAACATCCACATCATTATCCATAGAAGAGGCATAATACATTGTTTTTTCATCCTGTTACACACAAGTTCTTGGGATGAAGCAAACTTTAGAAGAATTACAAATAAGATATGATGATCCCATTAATATTAATTGTGATAACACTAGTGCCATAAGTATCTCTAAAAATCAAGTAATGCATTATAAAACCAAACATGTTCCAATTAAATACCATTTCTTAAGAGATCAGGTTACTCAAAGAGTGGTTAAAATAGTGTATGTGGACACCAAAAGAAAAAAATTCAAACATATTCACAAAACCTTTGCCCAGGAGTACCTTTGAAAATATTTGAAAGAAATTGGGAGTAATTCACATACCTCATTAAAACCATAAAAGTTGCATCAAAAGAAAGGGGGTGAATGGATAGGGGGAGCCTCGCCACAAGGGGATCAAAGAAAGATCCCTTTTGTCATTTTTTTCAAAGGGGGAGAAAATTGATAAACAATAGAAATACTTCAAAGAAAAAAATTCCATCAATGACAAAGGGGGGAAATGTTGGATACAGTGGTATGATATTTTCATTGACTTCAACAGAATGCAGGTGATGAGATCAAATATCAGGAGAAATAATGTAGCAGGTCGCGCATAAGCGTGATCCTACATAGAAGAATCCCTTGTAAAGGATTTACTTACAAAAACCATTAGATTAGTTCAAGATCTATCCTGATTATTAGATATAATCAAGTGGAAGGACAATATAAGAAGACCCCATAAGCCATGAAGTATTTAAACCTATGAAATCATGAAGTAAACATCGACCATCAGATCTCCCAGAGAAAATTTGGGTCATTTCTCAATCGTTGGATCAATCAGGACATAGAAAGCTTCAGTACTTCGGAGTTTCTCCACTTCATTGATTACTGGAAACAAGTAAGAATCCATGAAATCCTGAAGTCACAACTTGATGTTAGTCATTGATCTAATATCCACCAGAATGTCTTTCGATCGCTCGATTGAGTACAGTGGAAGGATAGCGTAATGTGTACTAACAAATAACAACAATCGATCACCACAACTTTATGAATTTTTTGGTAGGTAAACACTCCAGAGGGATTGAACTATTTCAGAGTTCAAGTAGCCCAGAGTCTCGTAGTCACGAATATCCAAATACCCAGAGAGTGGGAGCTCCATTGTGCCTAAGTCTATGGTCCTAGATCCTGTACACGTGAATCTTATCAATAAGGGAGTGTTGATACACCATTCGGAGAAATTTTCTCTGGAAGAGTCTCAAAATGTTGAAGTCTCTAAGTTAATGAGAGCCATCCACTCAACTGTAGATTAATTCATGACTACTAATTTGTTTGAATATTCTAGATAATCTAGGATCGTCCATCCAATGGAAGATTAAATATTAATTGTATGATCTATTAGTGAATACAGTATACGCACTTCAACGAAATGTACTCAGGGAATATTGAATGAATGCAAAGGTTGGAAGTCCTGAAGGATGAAGTACCGAATACCCTAATTCCAACACCGATAATGTGATAAGGTAAATAAGATAAAGGGGATAGAATTAAATAAACCCTCAAATGTTTGAATACGATCCCATGTATAAGAATAGGGGCAGAAGAATAAAGAGCTAACATAACAATTCTTGGAATGGATAAGCTCATGGTTTCAAGCTCGCAGTCACATGGATTTTGGTATGAAGGGAGCGCCTATTGATTAAGACTCGAGTTAACAACAATTTGAGATCTGTAGACTAATGAAATGATACACAATCATGATTAAAAAAGAGTTAAATCATGAGCATTATGAATAAATAATAAAAAGGAAAAATGATATTATTTAAATTTTAATATTATCATTTAAATGAAAAGGTACAATGGTTCATTGTCAAAAGACGCAATGGTTCAAATTCACACCAATTGGAAGACTATCTAAAAAATAAAGAATGGTGAAAAGAAGGTGTCTCTGGAGTCCATATCAGAAGATAACAAACAAAAGAAAACTCCAAGAAGAAAAAATGATGATACATATGCAATGAGGGTGGATGGGAGGAGCAAGAAAGGATTCATATCATTTACTGCGTAAAGTGTAAAAAACAAGGGATTTTGTGTGACGCAGACCTATCGGCCCTCGGGCCGAGATATGCTCACAGGATCGTTCTTTATCTCCCTCGAGCTGAATCGACTCTTTAGATTCCTTGTTGGAATAAAAAATTATCAATCCACGGGTCCTTTCGGAAGCTCCTCTGCGTGAACAACACTAGGCGCGAGCTCCACTTCTTTGTGTGAGAACAACACTATGACCAAGGCCTAACCCAAAAGGTGCTTGTCACAACTCGCCACTCGCGAGTTCGTGAGTCGAGGCTCCCAACTCTCCCTTTCCAATCTCGTGATACCCGAAATCGTGAAATGGGTATAGCTCCTCTTTTCTCAGCGCCTTCCGCACGTGACCACCGACTAAGCTTAACGCTAGCTCCTCTCACTACTCGTCACTTCGTAAGTTGTGGCGTCCGACCTTAGCACCTTCCTTTCATGAAACCCCGAGAAGTGATGTTGACTTTTCTCCCCGCGTTCTCGCTACTCACAATTTCGCGAATCGAAGGGTTGAACTCTCATTCCCTTATCTCACGAATCCCCGAGACGCGAGAGGTCAATGGGTGTTGACTCCTTTCACTAGGTAACATGTGTCTTCCTATCTATCGCATGGGCCCACCTTGCGGTTCTACCATGTGTCCCTCGTGCCCAACTTCAGCACTTCGATACTTCGCTTCCCGAAGCGCTACCTCCTTTGTATCCCAACACCCAAAGTGTCGAGATCCTGAACTCCTCGCTACTCCTTATCGTAACTCGCGACTTGGAGCACCCAATCTTTGGGCTCTCACCTTGCGAACCTCTGAGTTTGTGAGATCCCTTTATCTCTGCCACCTGTCCTCCTCTGATGGATGGTTGTTATTCTCTCGTGACTTTGCCGCTCGCGAATCTTGATGCAAAGGTTTTAAACTTTCAACTCGCGAATCCATGAAATGAGATTATGCGAGTGAATCCAACGACCCTTGTTGGATCAGATCCTATGGCCCAATTTCTCCTGAGCTTGCACTTATAAAAACACTCGTCGTAACTCCCCTTACTCTTCTGCAATATCTGATGGCTCTCGAGACTTCACGAATTCTCCACCGAGAATTTCAACTGTCTAATTTCTCCCTAACAACTCCTGCTAAATGAAAAAAGTGTTCTTTCACGAAACTTATCCACCTGCAAAACAATGTTGTTGCGCCTTCTTACAACACTTCAAGGCACTGGCCCTCTTGAGCTTCTCTTCGACAACTTCAAAGACTCTATCCCTTCTGAGCTTTCTCCACAAATCGAGTCTTCAAGAAGACTCCTGAACGCACTCCTTGCGGCAATTCTTCAAATACACTCCAAGTATTTGAACCTCTTCGACTGTGTGCACTCCTTGCGACAACAGTCCTTCAACAATTTTGCTCAGGTTATAACTCTGAAACTTCGCTCGGCCTGTGCACTCCTTGCATGGATCCTCTACTTAACTTGCACTTCTATGAGAATGAGAACAATTTTATCACTCCTGAGCTTGCAGAGACGAACTCTGACTTCTGTCAATGCACACCTTGCGGGAAATTTCACTGCACTCCTTGCAGGAAAACCCTTGCTCAAACTGAGAAACAATTGAAGCTCACTCTTTACTCTCTCAGAATTTGAATGCTTAACATGAAATCATACATACATGGCATAAAAGCAAATGCATATCAGAAAGAGTAAAAGAATCATGAGCATAACATTCAATCATGCATACACAAAAAGTATTTGAACACCATGAGTCTGGATTAAAGCTTCATATATTAATCTAAGAACTTTTGTACATGGGTTCTTCTATAAAACTTTCTACTTCTTCTTCTCTATGCTATATTGATCATGATAATGTTACAATGATACGAGGGTTTCTATATATGTTTTCCCCCCGGCTCCTAAAATTGTCTAATCTAAGAATTTAAAGCTACCTACTTACATTAACTAACATAAAAGCCTTCACCTACTACAGATGAGAGTGTGATGCTCAAGGTCTGTTTACAATATGGAAGTACACCCTTTATTAACTATTTCATTTATGTTTGGTGTCTCAAACTTCAAAACATTTCAAGCAATTCATCATGTGCCAAAATCTGTTGGCGTTTTGTCCCACGCTCACTTGTTGTTGGCGATGCTCCTGCATAATATTCCCTCGCTTGAAAATTTTCACGGGCTCCTGTCCATGAGCTCTCTCACAGTCTATCCATGCTTCTAGATCTTTGTTTCATTCTCCCAGCTGGCATCTTCAACTAGATGTCCCTTCCACTTGACCAAGTATTCAAAATATTCCCTTCTTTTGGTCCTTTTGCTAACTCGTTTGTCCAATATGCTTTCCATCTGTGGTTCTTCTGCAACTGGCATCTATTTAGTCCATTGAAGCTCTGGTTGTTCACTATCTACTCCAAATTTGTATGGGTACAAATATCAGACATTGAATATCGGAGAAATTCTGATCTCATCGGGTAATTCAATCTCATAAGCATTTGCCCCAAATTTCTTCAAGACCTTACATGGTCCAATTTTCTTCATTTTGAGTTTATTGTATGTTCCTCTTGAGAACCTTTCCTTTCTCAAGTGTGAAAGAATCAAATCACCAACTTCTAATTGAATTTGTCTCCTATGTTGATCTGATCTGCGCTTATACTCCTAGCTCGAGTTCTACAACCGCTCCTTCACCTGGCTGTGAAGTTCCTTCATTGCTTCTACGAAATCTTCTACACTAGCACTCCTAGTTGCATTCTGTTATGAATCTCTCAATTTCGAAACTCCTCTTGGCTACATCCCATAAAAAATTTGGAATGGACTCTACCCTGTGGTTCTATTTAGTGAGTTGTTATATGAAAATTTCGCCTTGGCAGAATATTGTCCCACTGATTCTGGTGTTCAGTCACCAAACTTCTCAGCAAGTCTCCCAAGCTCCCATTCAAAACTTCTGTCTATACATCCGTCTGAGGATGATAAGATGAACTGAACAACAAGTTTGTTCCTAGATTTTTCCATAAGGTTCTCCAGAAATGTCCCACGAACTTGGTGTCTCGATCTGAAACTATGCTCCTTGGCAAGCCATGAATTCAAATGACTTCTTTGAAAAACAGATTCGCAATGTGAGTTGCGTCACTGGTTTTCTGTCATGGTATAAAATGTGCCATTTTATAAATTCTATCCACCACCACAAAGATCGAGTCAAACCCTCTTTGTGTTCTCAGTAGCCCCAATATGAAGTCCATGCTTACTGCATCCCATGGCCTCTCAGGTATGGGTAATGGTTTATATAAGCCTGCATTCTGCCTCTTCCCTTTTGAATGCTGACAAATTCTACATATGTCCATGAATATTTTGACGTATACTCTCATTCTTGGCCAATAATATGACTCATTTAGCTTTGAGAATGTCTTGTCATGACCGAAATGCCCAACCAATCCTCCACTATGTTTCTCCTTCAACAGATTCTCCCTCATGGAGCATTTTGGAATACAAAGTTGATTACCCTTAAACAATAATCCTTCCTGGATCATGTATTATGTCCATTGGTTTATGTCCCTGAGAATTGGATTCTCAGTTGCTTGATACGCCTCCTTAAAATATGGATCATCTTTGTACATGTCCCTGATATCATCAAAACCCAGTGTTTTGACTCTCAATTCCTACAACAACAAACATTTCCTGCTCAAAGCATCAACAACTTTGTTAGCAGTTCCATAAATATGCTTAATTACAAAAGTAAAGTTCTGCATGTATTCAAACCATTTAACATGTCTTTGATTTAACTTCTCCTGTTGAGTTACAAATTTCAAAGCATGATTGTCACTATATAAAACAAACTCCTTGGGGATCAAATAGTGTCTCCATTTCTTCAATGCCTGAATAATAGCATAGAACTCCTTGTCATACGTGGAGTATTTCACTTTCACTTCATTCAGCTTCTCGTTGAAGTATGCTATCGGCCTATCTTCTTGGTTCAAGACTACCCCTATTGTAAATCCACTTGCATCACATTTTACTTGAAATGTCTTTTTAAAATCTGGCAACACCAAAATTGGTTGTTCCGTGATTTTCCTTTTCAACAAATTGAAGATTTTCTTTGCTTCCTCTGTCCAGTGAAAATACTTATGTCTTTTCTTCACTGTGTCCATCATCGGTGCACTAATTCTACTGAAATTCCTAATGAACTTCCTGTAGAAACTAGCCAATCCGTGAAAACTTCGAACTTCAAGGATACTCTTTGGCGATGGCCAATTCTTAATCACCTCCACTTTATCTAGATCCTTCCTCAACTTATCTGCAGAAATAACAAACCCCAAATAAATGAGCTTTGTCTTCATGAATGGGGATTTCTTCATGTTTATCAGCAACTTCTCTTGCTGTAGCCTCTTCATCACTATAGCCAAATGTTTCAGATGCTCCGCCTCTGTTTTACTGAAAATCAATATGTCATCAAGATACACAATGAAAAATTTTCCAATGAACTCCTTCAGGACTTCGTTCATCAACCTCATGAAAGTGCTCAGCGCGTTTGTTAGTCCAATGGCATGAAAAACCATTCATATGACCCTTCATTGATTTTGAATGTTGTCTTCCATTCATCTCCTTCTCTCATACTAATTTGGTGATAACAACTTTTCAAATCAATATTTGAAAAAAAAATCGCTCCACTCAAGCAATCCATCAAATAATCCATTCTTGGCAATGGGAATCTATACCTGATGGTTATCTTGTTGATTTCTCTTGAGTTAGTACACATCCTCCAGCCTCCATCTTTCTTCGGACTGAGCACCGTCGGAACAACACATGGACTCAAGCTTTCTCTAACCAACCCTTTGTCCATTAAGTCTTGGACCTGTCTTTTGACTTCTTCATTCTCCTGCAGTGTCAATCTATACGTTTCTTTGTTTGGTAAACTAGCTCCAAGTATGAGATCAATATGATGACTCACACTTCTAATCGATGGCAATGAACGAGGTAGTTCGTCCACTACTATGTCAGCAAACTCTTCCAACATTTTCTGAACCTCTTCCGGTAAATCATCTACCCTTGTACTGGTTAAAACAATTTTAGGCTTCCTAACCAAAATGAATTGTGGTTCCTCCTTCTTCTTAACCTCTGTAAGAAGTTCCTTCCCACTCATGAGAAGTACAACGTTGCTTACTTCAAGTTTCATCTCTTCCCATTCTTCTCTAGTGTGTATGTGTTCTTCCTCCCATCATGAATCACATTTCTGTCATATTGCCATGGTCTACCCAGAAATAGATGATAAACATCCATGGGAATGACATCACAAAGTATTTCATCTCTATATCCACCTATTTTAAACTCAACTAAACATTGTTTAGTGACATTTACCTGATGTCCTTTTTGTAGCCATGAAACTCTGTATGGGCTCAGATGTTCAATAGTCTCCAACTCCAGATTTTCTACCATCTCTGTAGAAACGAGATTATCTGTGCTACCACTATCCACAATGACTTTGCATGCCCAGTCTTTGGTCTTGCAAGCGGTCCAAAAAAGTATGTTCCTTTGGACCGAACTCTCCACCTCCTTCTCTGGTGTTAAGAGAACTTTTCACATCATCAGTGATCTTCCACCTTCAACATCTTCTGCCTCAAAATTCCTTCTTTGTGCTTTTGCAATGTGAGTCTCACCACCTTCTTTCTTTCTGTCTGGACACTCATAAGATTTATGTCTGACCTTTCCACATGTGAAGCATTTCACCAATCCACCTCTTCCTCTTCCTCTACCTCTGGTACGAGGAAAAATGTTTCCATCAACATACTGACCTCTCTGTGAGCTTCCACCTCTCTCAGTTTGAGTCTGAGGCTTCTTCCACTCTTCCTTGGGTTTCTGATTTCTATCCTGGACAACTGATTTGCCTCTGGGCTAACTTCTACCTCAACCTCTTTGACTTTTCTTTCGGCTCAGCTTCTCTTCAGCCTTCAGAGCCATCTGATAAGCATCTTCCACCGTTTGTATGGTCATCATGCTCATCTCATCCTGAATGTCGTATCTCAGACAATTCATATACCTAGAAAATTTTTCATCATCACTTTCATGATGACCTGCCCTGATGTTCAGCCTATAGAATTCTTCAGTGTACTCCTTCACTGACATCATCTCCTGTCTCAAATTCTACATTCTTCGAAACAGAGTAATTTGGTAATCCCTGGGAATGAATTCCGCCTTCATCTTCGCAATCATCCTATCCCAAATCTTTATTTTCTGCTTTCCTTTGTAGGGTCTGTCATCTTGTAGCTCATCCCACCACAATGCCGCATGTCCTTTCAATCTTGTGACAGCATGTTTGACCTTCTTGTCTTCCTCGACATCTTCATAGTCAAAATATGTGTCCATAGCTCTAATCCAGTCTAGAAGCTCTTCAACATCCAGGTTTCTTTCATATAATGGAATATCCATTTTTGCTCTAGCACCCATCCTTGCAACAGCCCTAATCAGGCGTTCATTTTTTTCATCCTCTGCTACAACTTCTTCTCCTTCATGTCTAGCTTCATCTTCACTTTCAGATTCACTGATATCTCCAACATTGGTTGTGCACCTCTGTGTTGTCTCCATGTCCTTGAGTCTGGCGTGTAGGTCATGCATCTCTCTTTCCATGGCTGGATCAGGCATCTACCTACCCCTTCTTCTCATCATTTCCCTCTCCTCTGGTGGATCGGGTGTTTGTCTATCTCTTCTTCTCAGTGGCATGGTGAATCTTTCTTTTCCCTACTACAGAAAGAAAAGAAATCTTTCTGTGCTCTGATACCACTTTGATGCAGACCTATCGGCCCTCAGGCCGAGATCTGCTCATAAGATCATTCTTTATCTCCCTCGATCCGAATCGTCTCTTTAGATTCCCTGCTGGAATCACAAATTATCGATCCACAGGTCCTTTCGGAAGCTCCCCTGCACGAACAACACTAGGCACAAGCTCCACTTCTCCGTGCAACCATAACACTATGACCAAGGCCTAACCCAAAAGGTGCTTGTCACAACACGCCACTCGCGAGTTCGTGAGTTGAGGCTCCTGACTCTCCTTTTCCAATCTCGCGATACCCGAAATCGTGAAATGGGTATAGCTCCTCTTTTGTCAGTACCTTCCATGCATGACCACAGGCTAAGCTTAACGCTAGCTCCTCTCGCTACTCGTCGCTTCGTAATTTTTGGCATCCGACCTTGGCACCTTCCTTTCACGAAACCCCAAGAAATGATGTTGAATTTTCTCCTCACGTTCTTGCTACTTGCAACTTCGCGATTCGAAGGGTTGAACTCTCGTTCCCTTATCTCACGAATCCCTAAGACGTGAGAGGTCAATGGGTGTTGACTCATTTCACTAGGTAACATGTGTCCACCTATCTATCGCATGGGCCCACCTTGTGGTTCTACCACATGTCCCTCGTGCCCATCATTAGCACTTCGTGACTTCACTTCTCGAAGCGCTACCTCCTTTGTATCCTGACACCCGAAGTGTCGAGATCTCGAACTCCTCGTTACTCCTTATCGTAACTCATGACTTGGAGCACCCAATCTTTGGGCTCTCACCTTGCGAACGTATGAGTTCACGAGATCCCTTGATCTCTGCCACCTGTCCTCCTCCAATGGATGGCTGCGATTCTCTCACGACTTTTCCGCTCGCAAATCTTGATGCAAAGGTTTTAAACTTTCAACTAGCGAATCCACGAAATGAGATTATGCGAGTGAATCCAACGACCCTTGTTGGCTCAGATCCTATGGCCCAATTTCTCTTGAGCTTGCACTTAGAAAAATATACGTCGTAACTCTCCTTACTCTTCTGCAAGATCTGACGGCTCTCGGGACTTCGCAAATTCTCCACAGAGAATTTGAACCATCTAATTTCTCCCTAACAACTCCCGCGAAATGAACAATGTGTTCTTTCACGAAACTTATCCACCTGCAAAACAACGTCACTGTGCCTTCTTACAACACTTCAAGGCATTGGCCCTCGTGAACTTCTCTTCGACAACTTTGAAGAATCTATCCCTTCTAAGTTTTCTCCACAACTTGAGTCTTCAAGAAGACTCTTGCATGCACTCCTTGCGGCAATTATTCAAATACACTCCAAGTATTTGAACCTCTTCGACTCTGTGCACTCCCTGCGACAACAATCCTTCAACAATTTTTCTCAGGTTATAACTCTGAAACTTCACTCAGCCTACGCACTCCTTGCACGGCTCCTGTGCTTAACTTGCACTTCTGCGAGAATGAGAACAATGTTATCCCTCCTAAGCTTGCAAAGACGAACTCTGACTTCTGTCAACGCACACCTTGCGGACAATTTCATTGCACTCCTTGCAGGAAAACCCTTGCTCAGACTGAGAAATAATTGAAACTCATTCCTTACTCTCTCAGACTTCGAATGCTTAACACAAAATCATAAATACATGGCATAAAATAAAATGTATATCAAAAAGAGTAAAACAATCATGAGCATAACATTCAATCATGCATACACAGAAATTATTTGAACACCATGGGTCTGGATCAAAGCTTCATATATTAATCTCATAACTTTTGTACATGGGTTCTTCTACACAACTTTCTGCTTCTTCTTCTCTATGCTCTATTGATCATGCTAATGTGACAATTATACAAGTGAGGGTGTCTATATCTGTTTTCCCTTCGGCTCCTAAAACTGTCTAATCTAAGAATTTAAAGCTACCTACTTACATTAACTAACATAAATGCCTTCACCTACTATAGACGAGAGCGGGACGCTCAAGGTCTGTTTACAATATGGAAGTATGCCCTTTCTTAACTATTTCATTTATGTTTGGTGTATCAAACTTCAAAACATTTCAAACAATTCATCATGTGCCAAAATGCATTGGCGTTTTGTCCCACGCTCGCTTGTTGTTGGCGATGCTCCTGCATCATTTTGCTTTCTAGGGTTGGGGCCCTAAGAAAAAATGAGTTGGTGCTTCCTAGGGTTGGAGCCCTAAAGACAATGGAGTTGGTGCTTCCTAGAGTTGGTGCCCTAAAACAAGGAAGGTGGTGCTTCCTAGGGATGGTGCCCTGAAGAAGGGGATTTTTGTGTCCAAGAGTTGGTGATTTAAAGAGGATTGGTGTCCTTCACAATCTCAGACTACTCTTTATAAATCCTTGTAATTCTTGTTGATTATATTTATATATTTTATTTTAAATAAAAGTCCATTGATAATCTATTGTGATGATTAATAAAATAACAAAGTAATTACTAATATTTTAAAAAGGTAATAATGATTCACCAGCCCCCCTCTTAGTATTCCAATACATATATGGAAAGGAAATCAACCAAAACCATGATTACATATTTATTTCTAGATTTTGGTAACCCCACAATGAAATCCATAGAAATATAAATTCATATAGTTGTCAAAATGGGTAAAGGTTGTGGTCCTCTTTGAGGTTTCACTATCTCTCCCTTATCTTGTTGGAAAATTCCACACTTCCACAAAGATGAGGATTTCCTTCTTCATGCATCTATAGAAAACTGAACATTTCATCCTTTCATTTATTTAATGAAACCTTGAATGACCTGTAGTAGGAGAGGAATGTAGTTCAAATAATTCATTTGATTTAAATATTGAATGCTTGTTCAAATAAATATAACCATTATACTAAATATCTTCATTAATCCATGTGTATTTCTATTATGCACGGGCTTCCATTTGAAGTGGTTGGATCAAGCTATTGACCTTGAGATTTGTTAACCATTATTTGTAGACATCATTAAACTAATATGCTACTATGAAAGAGAGTGAAAAGAGAGACCCTTCCAATTCATACTTTTGAGAGAGGGAATTTTCTACCACATTATCCTTAACCTTCTTATAAATTATCTCGTAGTCATATCCAAAGAATTTGATGACCCATTTTTTTTTTCTAATGGGAAGAAATCCTTTTCTATAGAAATTATTTTAGGATGCAATGATCATTTTTGAATTAGAAACATTTCCCAATTAGTTATGGATTCCAAATATTTACAACATGAAATATGGACATCATCTCATTTTCACAAGTTGATTTTCCCAAGTGTCTATAACAGAATTGTTAGCTAGTAAAATCCAACAGTTGTCCCTCTTCCATGAGTATTAATCTTATGCCTTTACCTAAGGTGTCACATTCCAATACAAAGGTCTTAGTTGAATTCAATTAGAGTGAGTATTGGGGCTTTACACATAGCATTCTTCAAGTCCTAGAAATCCCATTATGCATTTTCATTCCAACTAAAATATTTTGTTTTAGAAAGGTTATGAAGGGAGATGAAATATTACCATAGTTCGATGCGAAATTCATTTTATATCCAGTGAGACCAAGAAAACCTCTTAAAATATAAATATTTTTGGGGTGAGTCCGATCATTCGTCACTTCAATTTTATTCGAATCCACATGCACACCACCATGACTAAACATATGTCCCAAATATTCCACTTCAGAGACACCAAAGGCACATTTGGATATCTTAAGAAGGAGTTTATGATCAACATGTAGTTGTAATACCTACTCTACACCTATGACATAGGCTTGCCAATTTTTACTATAGATAAATATATCATATATGAAGATAAGTATAAGATAATTTGGAAAGGGCTTAAATATTTTGTTCATTGTTAGATACTTAATCCTAGGGATTATGGTGTATTGTAAATATTATTACTATTCATATAAGAGAAATACGAAGAGTCATAGGTGAATACTAAATAGGAATAGTGACCATGCCTCTTGGAAGATGAAACCAAGGGTCACATTCAAATTATTTATATATGGCTCACATTAATCATAATGCATTCAATCTTGGAGTTATTTAAGGCCCATCGGTGGTATTAGAGCCTTAGTTTTCTTAGATAACTATGTAATTTTTCTTTCTGATTGCCTCCTTTTAAACAATTTGTTTGTTGCATACTCTCTGGAGATTCTTCCCTTATCCCTTGCATAGGCCTAAAATCACCACAAGATTGACTATCTCTAAAAAAAAATCAATTTACACTTTTGTACCAAGTGCATTTCAAATTCCATCGAAGTCAAAATACAAGCTTAGAGATTTAATCACACATTCAATTCCATGCACGAAATGAAATAAGTGTTTGGTAGTGTTTCTATATTGGTAGTGGAGATGAAGAAAATTTATAAAATTTATAGCCTTACATACTAATTACAAACCCTGAATACCACTTAGAAACTAGATATGGAGTGACTATAAGTATTGTTGCATATGGTCCTCATTGGGAATGTTGAATGGATAGTTTTGTATGACCATCCAATATTCTAATGGTTTGGATTGAACTAGAAAATAGTTTGGTAAGTCTAGTGAAGACTTCTTCCACTGCTTTCATTTTTTGGTGTTAGTCTTAATGTTGTTTACGTTGAATAACCAATAATTCTATGGGTTTCTTCCACCTCTATACTCCTAGTCCCATAGTTTCTCTACATTGATTAAATTGAACAATATTTCTTCTGGACTCAATCACACTATCGTGCATCCCATTAAACCTGGTTGAGCTATCACATGTAAAACTATCCCTAGCTTCTTGTAAACTCTAATATACTAAGCTATCACAACAATGTGTTGGACAAGACATAGAGGTGGTGCTTCTATGATTTCTTGTTCATACATACTAAGAATTATAGCTATATCATTTGTTAGCACGGTGGGAGATGAACTAACACATCAACTCCATTCTCTCTCTAATATATACATATATTTATTAGAGATATTCTATCTCTGGTATATGAATCATGTTATTATATCTAATCTATCATCAGTATATACATCATCTCATTTATATATCTTCATGATATGTCTACATGCTATGAAATACTTGAGAGCTATCATTCCTCTAGATTGTTTTGTGATGATCCAACACCTTAAAAATGATAAAAATTAAATGAGTACAATCCATTTCGAGGGGGAAACATAATTTTACATTATATCCAATTCATAATACAATATAATATGATCCTAAGACTATGTCCCCTTGGTGTGTGTCTGTGTGTCTGTGTGTGATAGAGAGAGACAAAGGATATAATTATAATTAAAGGGTACAAAGAAGGGTTCTATCCTACATAAAAATATAACAATAGAAATGTAATAATTCAATATCTAGGGCTTAATAAGTGGTTTTATACATAAAATGTGGCTTTTTATAGGGATTATCATTCCAATCTCCTTCAAATAAGTGTTTTCCTCAACACTTGACTAACTGCAGGTGTTTCTACATGCAGAACTCATCTTCCCATTTTGCCTCTTCCACTTCCAGGTTCTTCCATTTGATGAGGTACTCGTTAATTTCTTGATTTCTTAGCTAATTAATCATTGTTTCAAGTGTTTTTTTTTTGTTCTAGTATTATTTTACATTCTTCATTAATCTCTGGTAAATTAGTTTGTACTCAGAACTTGTTCTTAATTACCTTATTTAAGCAAGAAGCATGGGAGACCGAATGTACATGTTAAGATGGAGGTAACTCCAATTTGTAATCCATACTTCCAATCCTCTGCAAAAAATTATAGGGTCCATAATATTTTGGTTCTTATTTATTATCCTTATCTTTTGGCTTGAGGGACATCTTTTTATACGGTTGTAGCCTCAAAAATACCCAATCCCAACTTCAAATTCCCTTTCACTGTGATGTTGATTTGCTTGTTGTTTCATCCTATTTTATACCATAACCAAGTTTTCCTTCAATAGTTTGAGAACCTATTGTTGGTACCTATGTGGTCCTCTTCTACTTGAACCTTTGCATTCCCTTTCAATATTGATCTGATGGATGGAGGATGATATCCAAAAAGTGCTAGAAATGGGAACATTTTTTATGAGGTATGGAATGATGTGTTGTAACACAATTCCACCAAGGGAAATCACTTGAAACATTGTGTCTATTTATTATATGAAAATAAACAAATATATACTTCTATACATTTATTCACAATATCAATTTTCCCATCAGATTGAGGATGGTGAGATGAGTTGTGAGCCAATTAAGTACCCAAACAATAAAATATTTCAGTCCAAAAATCTCTAGTGAAAATTGGATCTCTGTCACTTACAATAATGTTAGGGAATCCATGTAGATTTTGAATTATTTCCATGAATGTTGTGGCTATTGTACTTTCTTTAAAAGGATGAGAAAGATAGAAAAAATGGGCATACTTTTTCAGTCGATAGACTATTATCGTGATGATAATCTTTCCTTCAGATTTGGATAAACCTGTAATAAAATCCATTGAAATTTATTCCAAACATTGACTTGGTATAGATAATGATTGTAGGAGATCTATCATCTCAATTTTCTCTCCCTTATTCTGTTATTGGACCACACATTCAAACAAAAACTTTTGAGCATCAATTTTAATACCTTCCGAGTAAAAATCCTCCTTGATCTTGTGGCACATTTTCAAGAATCATGAATGTTCTCCTATTGGAGAATTGTGAAATTATATAAGGACCTTCTATTTGAGTTGGGAATTCTTACATAAATATGGGAGATCATGATACCATAGAAAATCATTTTTCCATAAAAAAATATCTAATGAACTAGGGTCCTCTTGTAGTTTTTGAATGATATTGCATACCTCTTGATATTTCTCCATTATATCATTGCTTCTTCCACCCAATAAGATTGTGGAGTATAAATAGCATGTAGTGAACCTTTTATTTCTTCTTCTTTCCTTGAAAGGGAATCCAAAACAACATTATGTTTTCCTTTTTGTATATAATTTCAAAGTCATAACCTAGCATTTTTGTAACCCATTTCTTTTCTGTTCTAAAGATAATCGTTTCTCCAAGAATTACTTCAAACTATCATGATATATTTTTACTTTTAAGTTTCTTTCTATTAGGTAAGGGTGTCATTTTACTGCTGCATGTAGTATGGCCAACATTTATTTTCCATAAATGGGTTTAATTAATTTTTTTCCTTTAAGTTGGTTTCTTTCAAAGGAAAGGGGCATTCATTCTTCATTAAAATTGAACAAGTTCTATGGCCTAAGGAATCACACTCCAAAATAAATGTTTGTGTGAAGTTAGATGTTGCCAAGGCAAGATTTTTATGCATATCCTTAAGTTTTTCAAAATATTTAGTTTCTGCTTGATTCCAAGAAAAGGATTCCTTCTTTAATAATGGTGTTTGAGGTGTTTTTATTCGACCATAGTTCTTGAAATAACTATGGTAATAGCTTGTAAATCTTGAGAATCCTATAAGTTTCTTGAAGGCTTTTGGAATTGTCCATTCTCTCATAGATTTAATTTTTTTAGGGCCCACTTTTACACCTTCATGAGATACAATATGCCACAAATATTCCACTTCTTGAACACCAAAGGTACACTTGGAAGGATTTGCATAAATTGTTTCCTCTTCCAATAGTTGTAATACTTTGTCAACATGTTGTACATGATCTTCCCAACATTTGTTGTACATTAGTATGCCATCCAAAAATACTAACACAAATTTTCTAAGCAAGGGATTGGAAATAGAATTCACAAAGCTTTGAAATGTTGAAGATGCATTATTATGTCCAAAGACATAACCAAAAACTCATAATGACCTTCATGTGTTCTGAAATTTGTTTTGGGAATGTCTTCCTACCTCATTTTGATTTGATGTTTTCTAAAATGAAAATCTAATTTAGTAAAGAAAATCACTCCATGAAATCCATCTAATAATTAATCAATGACAGGAATAGGAAACTTATCTTTGATTGTCATTTTGTGTATTTTTCTATAATCTAGATACAAGCACCATGAACCATCCTTTTCTGTAACTGTCACCACTAGTAAAGGGAAAGAAATTTGGCTAGGTTGAATGATGCCAGCCTCTAACATTTCTTGGATCATATTCTCAATATCTCTCTTATGTACATATGGATACTTGTAAGGCCTAATGTTAGGTGGTACACTTCTTGGTTGAAAATGAATAGCATAGTCATGATCTCGAGTAGGTGGAATACCCTTAGGAATTTCTCCAAATACCTTGGAATTATTGTTGATATATATTTGGAGATCCAATGGAGAAAAGGATATAGATGTTTGAACATCTATTGAGAACGATTGTGCAATTAAACCATGGTGTAACGTTTTGAGTAATTTTTTCATGTTATTAGAAATCATATCCTTAGAGGGTTTCCCTTGGATAAATATAAGCTTAATTTCATTTCCTTTTCAGGAAAATATCTTAAAAATTAAGGGTCATTTTTCCTAATGATTGTAACCATTGGACCCCTAATATAACATCAACACCACCCATTTGTAAGGAAATCATGGGACTATCCAAAAAAGACTCCCCCATATAGAGATTAATACTATGGCACTTCCCAGAATAATTTATGGTACCTCCATATGCAATCATTACTTGAAACTTTGGTGCTATAAAAAAAAAATGATATATTTTTCTAATTTGTAATCTATGAAGTTATGGGTACTACCAGAATCAATCAACACTGTCACTTTCTTCATTTTGATGTATCCTTGTATATTGATGGTTTGTGGAGTATTGATGTCGAACAATGAATGAAAATATATCATTGGAGTGGTATCTTCTATATCTATATCTTGTGATGGTTCCAATTCTTAATCTTTTTCCTCTTCACAATCTTCATAGAATAATTTCTTATCACCGCATTTATGCCCCTTACTATACTTGTTGTCACAATTGAAACATAGTCCCTTTTCTCTTATTTCATCCATTTGTTGAGGTGTCAACCTTATCGGTTGAGGTACAATTTTCTTTTGTACCCCAAAATGGTATCTTCTTCCTACATATGCTCCAATGGTAAACTTGTGTTTAGCCTTATTCTTGGCTTGAATACAACGATCAAATTGCATAGCTTCCATGATATTTCTAGTTTTTTTTAGGAAAATCTTATGTTTGTTGTCTTATTTTAATCCACCCATGTTAGCACCCAACGAATGTTCATCACTTATGTCATCCACCCTTGTGACCAATACTTGCAATTATTAATTATAATCTTCAATATCTCGTAAATTCTTGATTCGTATCAATTGATTGAAGTAGTAATGTTCCCAAACTTTCCCATAATGTTCTTCCAATTCTCTTGTAAATAAACCCAAAGTATAATGACAAAAGGGTGGATTCATTTTAACTACCCATTGATACAATTGATATGGTATTATCTAAAAGTTCAAAGTTTCTATGTGAATCCTTTGCTTATCATCCATAATATTATGAAATTCAAAATATTTCTCTATTTCATTCACCTAGAAAAAGACATGTATTCTATTGAACTTCCTTAATTAAACCTTGAAAAGGTTCACTCTTTTTGGATATCATCCATAAGTAACTCCATTATTGGAGTTAAATCCCCCTAAAAAATTCTTATTATTTGAAATTTGTTCAACCTAAACACTACCTTTATTTTCATGAGTCCCTTCAAACACCTTATCAATTTTAGGTAACTTCCCATATACGGCTTCCATAATATTATGTTCCAACTACTCCATCATCCCTTCCATTTGTTCCTTATTTTCATCCATATTCTTTTCCATCAATTTTTTATTTTCATCCATCTTCCTTTCCATCAATTTATTATTTTCCTCCATATTTATTTCCATCAGTTCCATATTTCTTTCCATTTACTTTTTAGTATTCATAAAACAAACCTTTTTCATTGAACTATCATTGAATTCATCAATTTGATTGTTCAATTTTTATAGCTAGTTTTGTATCTACTTATTTTCTTCATGAGTCATGGAGGAGCTTTCTGGAGGTTTAATTAGTGAAATAATTTTTGGATCTTTCTTTGGAGCCATAGTAAACGTTATTGGGTCATAAATACAAGGGAGTGTAAAGTGTTATAACTCTTTGATATATGTCTAAGGTCGAATAATAATGTTCGACCCAATATCTCAAGGAAGTAACTAAGGAGGCTCATCCATTCCCTTAGTTGTACTACAAAACTACCCAGGTATTAGAGAGTGGTCTCCCCGAGTGTTTTTTTTAGTGTACTATAGAAACAAGATGGTCAAATGTCTTATCTAAGGTTGGTTTTAGGTATACGTAGGGGACTTCCTATATACCCAAAGGTATATGGAATTTATCCTCCATCTACAAATGTTTTCTAATGAAATACTACTCGAAGGGGTACAAACATGGGTTACAAAGGTTTTCCAACTAAGTGATACAATGGTTTTGAGTAACCATGTGAAGCCTTTTTTATTTCTTGTATGTATTCTTTCCCAATCATAGTTTTAACCACTAAGTGATATAAAAAAAATTATTTAAATATGCCAAAACATTTCTCTAAAAAAAAATAAAACAAATGAGTTTGCTAACGATGGAAAAAGCTCTTAAAATCACTAGAAAATAACTTGTGAAAAACCCTAAATTCCATAAGAAATATATCATAAAATATAATGATTCAAAATTTGAGAATTTTTCCACATCTACTTCACTGTGTCAACTCAGGATTTTGAAAATCACAAATTATGAAACTTCACTGAAAAAATATTACAGTGAAAATTTGAGGATTATTGATTTCAGGATTAGTCATAAACATTGTCTTATATGGAAAATATATCCTAAAGTCTAAAGAAAAAAACTGAAATTTTTACCACATGGACTATGAAATTTATCCTCTGTATCCACAAAATTTAATTCTCTAAAACGACCCACGAAAAAAACTATAGTGAAAATCCCAAGATGGCTCGCTTAAAACTAAATTTGGGATTAGTCAAAAACCATATATTCCATAGGCTATATCTCTGAATTTCCGAAAATATAATGACCCAAAACTTGAAATGTTTATCACATATACTTTGTTATGTCTCCTAAGTAACCTATAAATTTCTGTCTAGAGAATCCCCAAAAAATATTATAGCTAAAATTCCAATATGAATCTCTTGAAGCAACAAAACCTAGGATCGATGCTCTAATACCAAATTTTATGATCCAACACCTTCAAAATGATAAAAATTCAATGAGTAGAGTCCACTTTGAGGGGGAACCTCCTTTTACAATATATCCAATTTAAAATAAAAGAAAATATGATCATAATACCATGTCTTCTTGGTGTGTGTGTGTGTGTGTGTGTGTGTGTGTGTGAGAGAGAGAGAGAGAGAGAAGGGGTACAATGAAGGGTTTTAGCCTACATAAAAATATAACACTAGAAATGTAATAATTTAATTTCTAGGGATTAATAAGGGGTTTTATATATAACATGGGGATTTGTCTAGGGATTAACATGTTTCCCATTACATCTATCACATATATTGCTATTAAATTGAAGAGCTCATTTTCCATTATATCCATTGCATAGAATATTATTATTGTATTGTAGACATTGTTATTGTTGGCATGTTTATAGGAAAATTGTGCTTGTCATTGATAGCAAGAACAACAACGACGATGGAATATTGGCAACGATGATGGAAAACAAAAAAGCAACGATGATAGCATCGGGAATGGCTAGACTGTGACAATGTGGGGGTTTCAAGTAGCTTGATTGTGGTGCTAGTATTTCATGTTGTTTCTTCTTGCATTGTTGGTGTGTTATGATGAGATATGATTCTATGGAGCACTTCAGTATTTTAGAGCTTAATGAAATAGACAATGGATTCCATGGAGCACTCACCTACTTACCACTGGATGCATGATACTTGATGCTTGTAGGAGAACACCCTGACTTGTGACATGTCTATTGAGCTCCTATGATGATCCTTGATGTGATATACAATGGATTTTGTAGAGACATTACCTCCTTTGGACTTCTTGCATATTACTTGTTGTTTTGGTGGAGCTACCTAGGCCGTCAAGCAACATTAAAATGATTAGGGGAATCATACACTCTTGTTGAGGCAGCCCTGAGGTTCTAGGCGCTCATATCCTTGGCATAATTTGGAGCACCTTGGGGGTTTGATGGGCATTTTCATGATGATGTGTTATTGGAATCTTGTGATGGAGAAACCTAGCTCTTGCAGTGTCTATTGTACACCTAACTTCACTCTGCGTTGCACATCTAAATCCACTACTAAAAATGGTTGACTGTAACTTCCAAGACGGATTTACCATCAATGAATAAAAATGGTTGATTGTAACTGCCAGGATGGATTTATCATCAATGAATAAGAAAGACTGACTGTAACTTTCAGGGAAGCCAAAGAGACTCAGGATAACCACTAGAGAAGACGAAGGGTCGTGATTTTTTTTTGAGGTGGAAAAGGTATTGGAAGGGGCATGTTTTTTATTGGGAAGAGGACTTAGAGGAGTAGCAATATTTTCTATTGGACAAAGGACATATATGGGGTGCGTTTTTTAGATTGGGTGTGGAATTAGAAGGGTCGAATTCATCGTATTACAGAAGCATCACACCATTTACAAAAGGGTCGCACCATATTACATAAGGGTCGCATTACTTTACAGAAGGGTTACATTGCATGACACAAGACTCACATTTTTTGTTAGAGGGGTCGCACTTTTTCACCCTTACATAGAAGGGTCACATTGCATGCTAGAAGGGTCGCATTTTTGGATAGAAGGGTCACACCTTTTCACCCTAACACACAAGGTTCGCATTGCATGACAGAAGGGTCACATTTTTGGATATAGGGGTCACACTTTTTCACCCCTACACATAAGGGTTGTATTGCATGACATAAGGGTCACATTTTCAGATAGAAGGGTCGCACTTTTTCAGAGTAATCAATGAAGAAGAAAAGTTGAATAGAAGAGTGAAGTGGAGTCTTAGAGCATAGAAGCAAAAATATGTAGAGGTTGAACAGAGCATAGAAGTTGAAGAAGGTAGAGGAGACATTGAGTAATAACAGATCAGATCAGAGATAGATCAAGTAAGTAAGTTTTGTAAGATTCAACTAGGGTGGTAGGGTGGTGATAGTGAGGATTGTAGTCCTATAAATTCTAGTTGGTGCTAGAAGATATTCTGGGATTTGGTGCTTCCATATAGTAGGTGCTAGAGAAACCTAAGAGTTGGTGCTCTCTACAAGTTGTAGCTTTCTATTAGAGTTTTTAGCCTCATATTTGAGTCAGTTCTCAAAGACTATGATGTACATGAAATTTGGAGCTTGATTGACATCTGAAGAAGAAGAAGAGTTTTTATCCCTTTATGGGTTTCCTCATGAAAATCAATGTCTCTTTGTATTATGTTTGATTGATCAAATATTATATATATCTATGCAACACATTTAACAATAATCTAGAATGATTCAGAAAAGAGAAATAAAAGTTTCAATGTTATATATATATAACTGATTCACCCCCCCCTCTCAGTTATATTTCCATCAATTGGTATCAGAGTCAGTGCCTTTGATCAAAGGTAGATCCATAAGCTTGAACATGACTATTCATGAAGGAAGTTCAACTAATAGAGCCCCTCTCTTTGATGGAACAAACTTTGCCTTCTGGAAAATAAGGATGAGAACATATTTAATGTCTTTGGGTGTTGATGTTTGGGATGTCATTGAAATTGGATATGTGAATCCTATATTCTTGGCCTCAAAAGATGATAAGATAGAGTTTAGATTTAAAGAAAAATAAATGAACGCCATCCTCAGTGGAATTGTAGAAGCTGAGTTTTTCAAATTCATGCACTGTGATTCAACAAAATTTATGTGGGACAAGATGATAAGTAGTTATGAAGGTAATGAAAAGGTGAAAGACGAAAAAATTTAGACTCACAGACTAAAATTCGTACAAGTAAAGATGGATAAAAATGAAACTATCAGTAGTTACTTCTTACGTATAAAATAACTTGTCAACACTATGAAAGGTCTAGGTGAAATGATAAATGAATATTTTCTAGTCCAGAAAATATTAGGATCTATTCCTAATATATTTAACTCAAAGGTCTCTGCTATAGAGGAAATAATTGATTTCGAAACGTTGTCACTAGATCAACTTCTTCGAACCATAACTTCTTATGAAATGAGAATCACCAAAGGTAAATCCACTACAAGAGAGGCATCATTTAAAGAAGAGAAAAACATAGACTCCGATATAGATGAGATTGAAGAAAATTTTGTGAGAAGACTAGTGAAAGGATCAGGCAAATACAAAGGTAAGATGCCCTTCAAATGTTTCAATTGTGGTAAGATAGGTCATTTTGCCTCTAAGTGTCCTCACAAAATGAAGGATCAGACATATGACGATGAAGAGAAGCACAAACACAAGAAGGTCTATAAGGAGAATAATTTTAAGAAGAAAATACTTTATGTAAACAATGATGACGATCCTTCAGATGATGAAAACAATGACTCTTCTATTGAAAGTAAAATAAATGATTTCATGCTAATAGCTTTAGAATACCTAAATAGTGAAGATACAGGAAGTGAGTTCGTTGATGGTGAAGCAGTAGCAGATATTGAAGGAGAACTTGTCAGTGTCATGGAAGAGATTGAAAGACTCGGAGAAAAGAAAAGAAAAAAAAAAAATTACTACTCAGGTATGAGAAAACAAGCAATGAACCGTCTGAATAAATTGATGTATTGAAGGTTAAGTTAGAAGAAGCTAAGAATATTGAAGACATCCTCAAACAACAGTTGAAGGAAGCCAAAACAAAAGGTGAAAAACTAGAAGCTGAAGTAGTGACTGTCAGAAAAGATCTAGAGAAATTTTAGGCCTTATATCATCAACATGGAAGAAATCAACCTTCTCAAAGAAGACAACCATTTTCCAGGTACAAATATTTTTTCTATGGATATTGTTTTTTCTGCTTTAACTTTGGCCACAAAGCTGTAAATTGTTCTTTAAGATTTAGACATGAGAAATCAAGACACCCAAGGAATACATATCTTCCATAAAAAAAAAATGAGACAACCAAGTAAAAAATAACCACAGACTGCAGATCATGTGATGGTTGGGAAAAAGATGCAAATTAAGCATAACAATCATTATGGCTTTTATTCAATGAACCAGAATGTTACATCTGCCATAATTATGTACATAAAGTTGCAGACTGTCGCTTAAAGAACTATAATCCAAATTCAAATCACAGAGCTGAAAACGTTAAGGTTTGCAAGAAGAAAGAAGATAAAAAGTGTGTATTAGTGTTGTCAGATCAAAGACAAAAGAACCCCTAGTATATTGACAACGGATGCTCTAGGCATATGACAGGTGACAAAAGTCAGTTCTTATCACTCAAAGAAAGTAAATCAGGAAATGTGACTTTTGGAAATGATGCTCCAGGAAATATCATAGGTAAAGGTCTAGTAATCTTAAGTAATGGAAGAGGTAAAGCTCAAGATGTATTATTTGTTGATGGATTAAAGAATAATATTCTTAGTGTTAGTCAGGTGTGTGATAGAGGATGTGAAGTCACTTTCACTACCAAATATTATAAAATAAAAACAGTAAACACAAGAGAGTTGATTGCAAAAGGGGTTAGAACTAAAAACAATGTCTATGTTCTGAAGGAAGATAAGGAGGAATGTCATTTAAGAAAATTTGATGAAAGTTGGTTATGGCAGAGAAGGCTTGGACACTTGAATTTTGATCATATTGTCAAATTGAATAACGAAGGTGTTGTGAAAGATCTTCCAAGAATATATAAGCCTCATAACTCTGTATGCGAATCCTGTCAAATGGGGAAGATGACTCATGCTCAATTAAAATCAAAGAGTTTCACATATTCATAGAAACCACTTCAAATTATTCATATGGATCTGTGTGGACCATCATGAAAGGAAGGAACTGGAGGAGAACATTACTTTATGTTGGTCCTTGATGACTTCTCCAAACTTACGTGAGTTTCCTTTCTAAGAGAAAAATATGATGCATTTGAGAAGTTCAAAACGTTTAAGGCGTTAGCTGAGAATCAAACAAGAAGGAAGTTAAAGGCAATTCGCTTACAGAGGGGAGGAAAATTTATGTCAAAAGATTTCAAATAATTTTGTGACAGACATGGAATTAAAAGAGAATATACTATTCCATGTACTCCTCAACAAAATGGAGTTGTAGAATGCCAAAATAGATCAGTTCAACAGATGGAAAGGGCCATGATGAGTGAAGGGGACATTTCACATACCTTCTGGGTGGAGGTTGATCACATGGCTATTCATATTCTGAACAAAGCGCATCTAAGTCCCAACAGTGATAAAACTCCATATGAGTCATGGTTTGGTCGACCTGCATCAATAAAGCACTTCAAAGTATTTGGAAGTAAATGCTACATCAAAAATAATGATGATCATATAGGAAAATTTGATGGTAGAGTTGATGATATCTTTTTAGGATATGCAATGAACAATAAAGGATACATATTCTTTAACAAAAGAATGCATAAATTAGTAGACTATATTGATGTTCGAATTGATGAAGAATCTCCTGTAAAAGATCAATAGAGAATAAGCACTAAGTCAAATGAAGAAGATGTTGAGAATAATGAAAATGAAGAACAACAAATCTCAGATTCACAAGAAGATGATGAATCATATGAAGAAGAGACACCCATACAAGAAGATTCAAGACAACAATCAGCATTAAATCCTTCCTCCAGAATTACTCAAAAGAATCACCCTACAAGTTAGATAATTGGTGAGAAAGAAAAAGGTGTACAAACCAGGAGAAGGATAGTCAAAGACACTAAGAAATCACATATAGCCTTCATATCCATGGTGGAACCCAAGAACTTTAATGAATCCATTAAAGATGTGAATTGGTTTAAATCAATGAATGAGGAACTGGATCAGATTGAAAAGAATAACACTTGGGAACTTGTTCCTAGGACAACAAATAAAAATGTAATAGGATCCAAATGGGTCTACAAAAATAAGATGAATAAGAAAGGAAATATTGTAATAAATAAGGCTAGATTGGTCTACAAAGGGTATGCTCAGATAGAAGGACTGGATTTTCATGAAACATTTGCACCCGTAGCAAGATTAGAAGCTACTATAATGTTTCTTTCCTATGTTGGTCATAAGAAGTTTAAAGTCTATAAAATGGATGTCAAGTAAGCTCTTCTAAATGGAGATCTAAAAGAATAAGTCTATATGGAACAACCAGAGTGTTTCCAACTGTCATATAACCCTAAATTTGTCTGCAAGATGAAGAAAGCCTTATATGGGTTGAAACAAGCTCCTCGTGCCTGGTATTACAGATTGGATAAGTATATTCAAGACAAAGGGTTCAAGAGAGGAACAATTGAATAAAATCTATATATCAAAACAGAGGATAATTATTTTCTCATTGTGTTGGTATATGTAGATGACATCATCTTTGGAAGTAATAATGCTTCATTGGTACAATGGTTTGCTTCTGCCATGCAGTCTGAATATCAAATGTCTATGATAGGGGAACTGTCATTTTTCTTGTTTTGCAAATTACTCAGAGCTCTGAAGGAATATTTATTTCTCAGGATAAATATCTAAGAGAAGTGTTAAAAAGATTTCAAATGGAGGATTCTTCACCTTTGAGCACACCTATGGTCACTGGATGCAAGTTAAGAAAGGGTGATGACTCACCTCATGTTGATCAGAGTTCATATAGGTCTATGATAGGCAACTTGTTTTACATCAAAGCATCTTGTCCATACATAATGCATGTTGTTGGAATGGTAGGAAGGTATCAGTATGAACCTAAATAGAGTCATTTGATAGCTGTCAAAAGAATATTCAGATACTTGAAAGGAACAATGAAATATGGCCTATGGTATCCTAGGAATCAGAATTTTCAATTATCAGTCTATTCAGATGTTCATTGGGCTAACTGCATGGATGAAAGGAAAATCACGAGTGGAGGTGCATTCTTCTTACGAGATTCTCTTGTAGCATGGTTGAGAAAGAAGATGGTTCCATTTCCTTATCGACTATAGAATATTAATACATTATAGTTGCCACTTGTTGTACCCAAGTATTGTGGATGATTTAGACATTTGCATACTTGGAGGTAAATTACACTGCACTTATCCCAATTCATTGTGATAATACTAGTGCAATTAGTGTGTCATAGAATATTGTATTTCACTCCAAGACGAATCATATACCCATCAAGTATCACTTATTGAGGGAACAGGTAACAAACCCCGTTGTTTCTTTGCATTATATTCCATCCAAAGATTTAATTGTTAATTTATTCACTAAACTGCTTGCAAAAGCTCAGTTTGAGTATCTACACTAGAAGTTGGGTGTGACCCTGTTATCAAGTTAAAATATTCTATCTGATCAGGAGGGGAATGATCATAATCTATCTGATTAGGGGGAGAATGATCATAGTATATCTGATCAGGGGGAGAGTGCTTCTTGTATCTCTAATCAGGGGGAGAACATAGTCACTCTCAGTTTTCTTTGACATTGATGTCAAAGGGGGAGAAAAGGTGCAGTCTGGATGCTATAGTTGGAGGTCTAAGTAGAAAAGTACAGCCTTTCAGGGTTTCCATCAATGACAAAGGGGGAGATTGTTGGCATGTTTATAGGAAAAGTGTGATTGTCATTGATGGAAAGAACAACAACGATGATGTAATATTGGCAATGATGATGGAAAATAGGAAAGCAACGATGATAGAATCAGTAATGGCTAGACTGTGACAATGTGGGGGTTTGGAGCAGCTTGCTTGTGGTGGTAGTATTTCACGGTGTTTATTCTTTCATTGTTGGTGTGGTATGATGAGATATGATTCTATGGAGCACTTCATTATTTTAGAGATTAATGAAATAGAGAATGCATTCCATGGAGCACTCACAAACTTTCCATTGGATGCGTGATACTTGATGCTTGTAGGAGAGAACCCCGACTTGAGACATGTCTATTGAGCTCCTATGGATTTTGTAGAGAACTTACCTCCTTTTGACTTATTTCATATTACTTGTTGTTTTGGTGGAGCTACCTAGGCTGTCAAGCAACATTAACATGATTGGGGGAATCATACACTCTTGGTAAGGCAGCCCTAAGGTTTTTCATATGTATTATAATTTCATAATGATATTAAAAACAATAGGTGCTCATCTCCTTGGCATACTTTGGAGCACCTTCGAGGTTTGATGGGGATTTTCGTGATGATGTGCTATTGGAATCCTTTGATGGAGTACCCTAGATATTTGAGTGTCTATTGTACACATAACTCCACTCTTCCTTTCACATATAACTCCACTACTAAAAATGACTGACTGTGACTGCTAGGACAGATTTACCATCAATGAATAAAAATGATTGACTGTAACTTCCAGGATGGATTTACCATCAATGAATAAGAAAGACTGACTGTAACTCTGAGGGAAGCCAAAGAGATTTAGGATAACCGCCAAAGAAGACAAAGGGTCGTGATTTTTTTTGAGGTGGAAAAGGTCTTGGAAGGAGCGCATTTTTTATTGGGAACAAGACTTGGAGGAGCAACAATATTTTCTATTGGACAAAGGACATAGATGTGGTGTGTTTTTTAGATCGGATGTGGACTCAAAAGGGTCGAATTCATCGTATTACAGAAGCGAAGCACCATTTACAGAAGGGTCGCACCATATTACATAAGGGTCTCATTTCTTTACAGAAGGGTCACATTGCATGAAAGAAGGGTCACATTTTTGGATAGAGGGGTCAAACTTTTTCACCCTTACATAGAAGGGTCACATTGCATGATAGAATGATGCATTTTTGGATAGAAGGGTCTCAATTTTTCACCCTTACACAGAAGGGCCACATTGCATGATAGAAGGGTCACATTTTTGGATAGAGGGGTCTCACTTTTTCACCCTTACACAGAAGGGTCACATTGCATGATAGAAGGGCACATTTTTGGATATAAGGGTCTCACTTTTTCATCGTGACATAGATGGGTCGCGATTTTGAAGGAAAAACGCAGAACAAGAGGAGAGACATGAGTTTTTTGTCTATATAGGCATTCATGCACTTATAAGGGGTGGTATGATCTGAAGAGCACAAAAGAGGTGCATCATATAGAATGTAGATGAATCATAGAGAAATAAATGCAGAAGAAAAGTATAACATAAAAGTGCAATGGAGTCCCAAAGCATAGAAGAAGAAATATGCAGAAGTTGAACAGATAATAGAAGTTGAAGAAGGCAGAGGAGACATTGAGAAGTAACAGATCATATCAGAGATAGATCAGGTAAGTAAGTTTTGTAAGATTCAATTAGGGTGGCAGGGTGGTGCGAGGGAGGATTGTAGTACTCTAAATTCTAGTTCGTTCTAGAAGATATTATGGGAGTTGGGGCTTCCATATAGTAGGTGCTAGAGAAACCCGAGAGTTGGTGCTATGTGCAAGTTGTAGCTTGCTATTAGAGGTTGTAGCCTCATATTTGAATTGGTTCTCAAAGAATATGATGTACATGAAAGTTGGAGCTTGATTGACATCCGAAGAAGAAGAAGAGGTTTTCTCCCTTTATGGGTTTCCTCATCAAAATCAATGTATTTGTGTATTCTGTGTGATTGATCAAATATTATATATATCTATGCAACACATTTAATAATAATCTAGAATGATTCAGAAAATAACAAGAAAAGTTTCAAGCTTATATATATATAACTGATTCAANGGTATTACAAATATTTTGGGGAAGGAACGTGTATTGTGAGAAGCAACTAGTGGTGGAAATATATTGAATTATTATTTGTATAAAGAAGGTTATATTTTCATTTTCTTCTTAAGAGAAGACATGTATTTGGAATTTTTTATATTTTTGAAGTGACTTTGTTTATGAAAATTCATTCTCTTGTCTCAATTGTTGGTGTGGTCTCTGTGAAAAATAAAATTATCCAATATGGTCAAGAAATATCAAGAACACTCTTATTTTCAATTATGTTTTCAATGGAGATACTTCACCTATCGAATCTAGAAGATAAGGATCTTGAAATATGGATGAATAAAGATAAGAAATCATATTCCTTTATCGGTGCTTTTGTAAGTGAAGAGATGAGTCATCACATCATATCTATCAAATATTCTTGGGTGATTTGAATAAGTTAAAATATTTGGATGATTCACATTCAAAATTGAGCTAATTTAATTGCATTTGAAGCTCTTCAACCTAGAGTTGAAGGATAATAATCCCATGGATTTAACATCTAAAATTAAATCCATCATGTAGGAAATTAGTATTGTTTATGTGAATATATGCATTTCTCCAACAACCTTCATCAAGGCCCTCTACCCCACATACTCTCACTATATTGAATCACTTCAAGCTAGTGCAAAATTCAAGTCCCTCAATTATGACTCTTTGGTGGAGAAAATTGCATAATGTGAGAAATATTTCAAGAAGAAGATAGTTCAACCCACTAGAGAGACTACGTGCCTTGACAAAAAAAGGGAATAATCAATAAAAACATTCCTCTAGAGGACAAGGTAGTAAGAGAGGACATGGAAAGAAGAATTTTAGATGTAGGGAGATACGCATAATAAAGGTGAGAGATATGATATTCACTATGGTCATTCTGGAAAGAATGGAAATGATCCAAAGACATATAGGATACCCTAGGAAAAGATGATGAAAAATTAGGAAGAAAGGAAGAAAAATTTAAATCTTTTAAATATGCTCATTTAGTTATTAGTTATTGCAATATTGGGATAAATGAATATTTGTTCAAAACTTCATTTACTTATTGGAGAAATGCATGGTTTCTTGACACATGTGCTACTTTCCACATGAATTTTTCGAGAGACTTATTTGAGGAATTTAATGAAAATGTATAGGGTGCAATACACTTTAAAGATAGATCTAGTCTCAAACCTACATGAATTAGCACCATCAGGAACAAATTGCCTAGATTCTCGGATTTCCATTTTCATGATGGTCTATATATTCTTGACTTGAAGAGGAAATTGTTGTCGCTTGTGATATTTGATAAAAAGTCTATAAAATTCACATGTTTGAAGGAAAATTTGAAATAAGGATGTCATATGACAACATGGTCGTCATATAAGATGGGAGGATGAGAGATTGTTGAAGATGAAAGGGACATTTGCATGGGCATATAATTTTTCATATCTCTCTCACCACGATTAAGGTACATTTTCATCCAGTATATTATGGCATGTTAGATTTGAGCACATCAATTATGATAGTCTTCATATGTTGAATAAAAATGGTGTTTGTAGTTTTCCTACCATTCCAAGGAATTTGAAGCAATGTGATGCATATATCCTTGTTAAACATATCAAGCATCATTTTCATGATTGCACTATTATTTGTGTGTCCCCATGCCTATTTTATATGCTTTTGGTAATAAATATATCATAACTTTTATTGATGACTACAACAGGATGTGTTGGGTTTATTTGTTGAAGCAAAAATCTCAAGCATTTGAAACATTTAAAAAATTTCATGTATGGATTGAAAATGACGCAAAATCATGTATTATCACTCTTCATACTAATAATGGAGGGTAATATACTTATAATGAGTTTTAAATATATATTCACCAACATGGGATTAAGACTCAAACCATTGTTCCATACAATCCTCAACAGAATGGTGTAGAAAAAAGAATGAACAAAACACTCTTGAATATGGTGTGCTCCATGTTATTTTTCAAGAATGTAAAGTTGATGTTCTGGGGTGATGTAGTTTTGGGTGAAGTGTATTTGAGAAAAACAAATTCCATATCATGCTCTCGGGAACAAGAATCCTTTTGAAATTTTCTATGAGAACATTCCTACATCGAGGCATCTGAAGGTTTTTTTCTCGAATTGTTATACCTTAATTCATAAGGAGAAAAGAAACAAACTAGGTGCAAGGAGTCAAATTGCGTCTTCTTGGGGAACTAAATTACCACCAAGATATATTGTATTTAATACGAGGTAAATAAATTATAATTCTTTTCAGATATCGTGTTTTCTTGAATCGACTAAAAATGACAAGACTATTGAGTGTAAACTTGACCATCTTGATATATTTATTTCCACATCTTGAAGGGGGGATCCTTATCTTGGATCAATATTTGGAATCTCATTTTGAAGTGCCATATCCCCCTCATATAGAACATCCAACCACTTCATATAGAACAAGATGTTCCATTGGAAGATGTGATTGAGAGGATTGAAAGGTTGAATCTTGGTAGGAATTCAACACCATCTCAATTAGTTGAGAAACTTGACAGACTAAATGGATCACTTGAAAACAATAAGGCCAGGCTTGTGGTGAAAGGATATGAATAGAAAGAAGGCATAAACTGTGAGAATAATCCCCCCACCCCATAACAAAAAAGGATACAATTTGTGCTTTGTTTTCTTTGGTGGTAGATAATAGGTGAAAGGTTGATCACATGGATGTGAAGATAGCTTTCTTGAATGGTGATTTGAAAGTGTGTTCATGTCTCAACCATAACGTTCTTTTGTGAAGGGTCAAGAACATAAGGTATGCTAACTCATCAAGTATTTGTATGGAATAAATCAATAACCTCGTGCTTTGTATGAAAATATAAGTAAGAATCTTTTGAAGATTAATTTAAAGCACTTTAATGTTGATGATGCAACTTTTTCTTTCAAGAATGTTTGTAAAATTATTATATATATATTCATGTATGTAGATGATATTTTGATAACATAGAACAATGAATAATATATTTCATCCATAAGTAAAGAATTGAAGAAGGGTTTTGAGATGTAAGACATGGTACATCTCCACTACTACTTGGGTATTGAAGTAACTCAAAATCCAAGGTATATCTTCATCTCCCAAAAGAAGTACATTAGAGAGTTGTTGAATTAATTTGACGTGGTTGATTGTAATCCTATCTCTACTCTAATGGAACAAAATTTGAAGGTAACATAAAAAAGTGAATGAATTTGAGGATGCAACTAAATATAGATATTTTTTGGGGAGTCACATCTAGGTTACCACTACTAAACCATATATTTCATTTGTAGTTGGGATCCTTTCTAGGTTCATGAAAAAACCTTGTGAAGGACATTGGTGTCCTATAAAGAGAGTTCTAAGGTACTTAAAGGGAACTCAAGCCTTTGGGATAAAACACTTTAAGGTGGAGGAATTCAAACCAGTAGGATATATAGATTCAAACATTGATGTGTATAAGGAGAATAGAGTGTCTACTTCAAGATACCTCATGAGTCTTAGATCAAAAACTATCTCATGGATGTCATGCATATAGTTAATTATATAATATTCCAATACAACAATAGATTATGTGGTTGTTTCGTAGGAAAAAAAGGAGAATGTGTGGATCAAGAATATACTAGAGGATTTGCAGGAGGAATAAGTTAATGGTACTCCACTTTTTATTGACAACACTTCTACAATCAAGTTGGCCAAGAATCCTAGATTCCATGATAAAAAAAAGCACACCAACATGAAGTACCAACTATTTCGACGTCATATAGAGGAAAATACCTTTCATCTGATACATTGTTCCACAAGTGATCAAATTGCATACATCTTCACCAAAGCTCTTCGAAGAGAAAATTTTCAAAAGTTCATAAAGATTATTGGAGTCAGAAGCACCCTTTAAAATTAAGGGGGGGATGTTATATACCTAATCCTAGGGATTATGGTGTATTATAAATATTATTATTATTAATTTAAGATTAATATGAAGAGTCATAGGTGAATATAAATAGTCATCAAACCTTTTGGATGATCAAAACCAAAGGTCATATATCAATGTATTTATACGTGGCTCACATTAATAAAATCTATTCAAGACTATATTTATTCAAGGTATGTCATTCATGAGACTCTAGAAGGTGGAAGGTGTGTTGAAAAGGCCATAGGGAATCACTCATAAATTATAATGGCCTTCATTAATGTGAAAAGATAATTCAGGAATATTCACCTCCTTCATGAAATTTTTATGATAACCTGAGTGGAGATCGATTTTGGTGAAGAATTGAGAACCCTTGTGCTCATCCAAAAGGTCATCAATAACTAGAATGGGAAACTTATCCTTAATTGTTATATTTTTTAGTGCTCTAAATTTAGAAAACTTGTGCTAAGTGTCTTCATTCTTGAGGACCATGATGATCAATGAACAATAAGGGATGGTACATTGGTGGATGATACCAATGACTAGAAAATCCTAGACAATATTTTCTATTTCAATTTTTGTGGAAAATGGATGGTGATAAGGGCATACATTGGGTGGGAGGATACCTAGTATGAGCTTAATATAATGATCATTCTCACCTCGAGACGGTGGTAGTCCTTGGGAAGTTCAAATATATATTGGTGTTTGGACAAGAGGTTCAAAGATATATTGGTGTTTGGCCAAGAAGGTGTATCAAAGGCTTCAATGGCATGTAATCGAAATATAATGCATGAATTCCCATTTTTAAGAAGATTTTCCATATGGTGGGAGTTGATTATATTTAAAGAGATAGGTATAATTCCCTTGAAGGTGTATTTATGCCCCTCCTACTAAAAAATCATGTATAACTCAAGGAAATCCATGTTGAAGGGTCCTAAAGTCTATAATCATTTAGCACCCAAGATAATTTCACAACTAACCATTTTAATAGAAAAAATGTGGGTTTTCAAGGAATAATATCCCGTTTGAATCCTCTATATATTTTTAACCTGGTACAATTATTTAATGCAAACATATTTTCAATAAAAGAACAAAAAAGATGCAATGGAAAATACACACATTACACAGATAGTTTTCCCCTAGAAACCCAAAGTGGGAAAACCAACATCTTTTATATTCATTCACACATACATTGTTTACAATACAATATAAATATAGGATCCATTCGAATCCAAAACCCTAATCCAATGACCTAGATTACTCAAAAACCCTAATTCCTTAACTGGAAATAAAAAACCATCATAAAAAAACAATGTGTTGAAAAACACCCAAAAATGGACATGAAAACTAGTAAAAAAACAAATATGGGGGCGCTTCCCCCCAACAATACCCAGGGGGGGTCCACCCCCTTATGAACCCTTGGGAAAGGGGGTGT
>ML779758.1:0-30256 GCA_009831015.1 Picea engelmannii | reverse complement strand
TGCAATGTAGACACTAGTTCTATCCATGCAAAGAATATAACACATACCCAATATTCCCCCATTTGTGGTTTTCTTTGCATACATGGGGCTACAAGGTTACATAATCAAAAATCCATGGAAGCAATGCCCATAGATCCTCTACACCAAGAGAATTTCTTAGTGATAACATATTATGTTAATGAATATGCAACATTCTTCAAAGTGTCAACCTTCATCAACAACACCTTCTTTTCTTCAACCAAGTCTCTCACAAAGTGATATTGAACATTAATATAATTTTTCTTTGAATGATAAGTTGGGTTCTTCTCCAAAAAAACTGCACTCTGACTGTCACACTCTATCCTTACATCTTGTTGTACCAACCCAATACCTCAATACAATCTTTTTAACCATGCTACTTTCTTTCTTGCATGAGTGGATGCCATGTATTAATATTTTGTAGTTGAAAGTACCACTACAAACTGTCTTTTTCTCATCCAAATGATTTCTCCTCCAAACAAGTTAAACACATACCGTCTTGTAGATATTCTATGATCCATATCTCCAACCCATTCTACATCCACAAATCCATGTATGTCCAACACTCTATCCAAACCTGGTCTTCCTTGGTATCACAATCCATAACTAGTAGTGCCACACAAATACCTGAAAACTCTCTTTATTGTCGTCCAATGTTCCTTGGTTTTGACATATGCCTGCTCAAAACTCCCACTGCATGTGCAATGTTTGGTCTAGTACAGACCATTGAATACACCAAACTGCCAACTGCACTCACATATGGAACATTAGACATGTCCTCCTCCTCTTCTCATTTCTTGGGACATTGATCCATAGATAAATTTACACCTACAAGAATAGGGACCATGACCAGTTTATATTCCTACATATTAAACATCTGCAATATTGTCTCCACATATTTTCTCAGATTTAACGAGAGTTTCCTATTTTTCCGATCTTTTTAATTTCCATGCCAAAAATGAAATTTATAGCACCAAGATCCTTCATGTCAAATTTAGAGGACAATTACGTTTTCACTTACTGGATAATCGCCTTATTATTTCCTATCAACAACATCTCATCCACACACAAGAACAAATAAATCGAATAATTTCCAATTAACTTAAAATACACACAATGATCCTCTTTACTTCTTCTCAAGCCAAGTCCCAATATATAAGTATCAATTTTTTTATACCACATACTTGGTGATTGTTTTAAACCATACAGGGAATTTTTCATCTTGCATACGAACTCCTTCTTTCCCTTCATAACAAATCCTTCTAGCTTCTTCATGTATATTTATTCTTCCAAATCCCCATGTAGGAATGATGTCTTCACAGCCATTTTTTCTACTTAAAAATCAAATGCAGAAAGAATAGATAGCATAAATATAATGGAATTTAGCTTGGCAACGGGAGAAAAAATCTTACCCAAATTAATTCCCTCAACCTGGGAATAACCCTTTGGTACTAACTGAGCTTTGTATTTATCCACTTTTCGTCTTGCATTAAGATTCTTTTTAAATACCCATTTGTTGCCAATGGGATTTCCCCCAGTTGAAAACTCCACTACATCCCAAGCATCATTATTATCCAAGGATTTCATTTCTTCAAACATGACATTTTTCCAGAGTTTTCCATCCTCTGAATCCACTTCGTCCCTAACAATTCTAGGATCAAAATTAGTAAGAGACAAAGAAAAAATTGAATAGAAATCAGGTGGACCATACCTTTCTGGTAGCCTTTTTTCCGCACTGATATCCTCAATACTGGAGTATGAGTATCTTCTTCTTATGATTCTTGTTCTTCTTTAGAGTCTCATTCATCATCCTTTGGCTCAAAATCTATTTTCTTTGGTTCTTCCTTACTTGGTAGGACTTCTTTTTTGACAACATCCTTCATTTCTATAAATACCACATCTTGTCTATACACAACCTTCTTAATTTCTAGGTTCCAAATCTTAAAACCTTTGAGACCATATTTATACCCAATAAATATATACTTTCCATCCTTCTTATATATCTTACTCTTTCTTTCATTTGGAACATGAAAATAAGCCTCGTAGCCAAATATCTTGAGATGTGTGCAAGAGGGTTTCTTAACAGTCCATACCTCATGTGGATTCTTGTCATCCAGTTTTGATGAGAGTGATCGATTGACCAAGTAACATGAAGTACCCACTACCTCTTCCCAAAATGATTGTCCTAACCCGACACCACTGAGCATGAACCTTTATTTTTACATCAATGTCTTGTTCATCCTCTCTGCAACTCCATTTTACTGATGTGTATATGGAGTAGTCTTCCTCCTTTATATACCTCACTTAATATAGAAATATTCAAATTCATTCTCGCGGAACTCTCCACCATTATTTGTCCTCAACACCTTAATTATTTTCTATATTTGATTCTCAACAAGAGATTAAACTCTTTAAACATGTCAAATACTTCATATTTATTCCTGAGGAAATATATCGAATTATTCCTCAAGAATTAAGTTGTAAATGAGACATAGTACACATATTTTCCCAATGATGGAACCGTCATAGGTCCAAACACATCCCTGTGCACTAGATGTAAAATTTATTCCGCCCTCGTTGCACGAGAGGGGAATCTTATTTGATTCTACTTCTCATATACACAATCTTCATAGAAATAAAAATCTAGAGAGTAGTTAGACATAGCTTCAACCATACCTTTAACAAATAGTAGTTGAAGACCCTTCTCTCCATTATGCCCCAATTTGTTATTCCAAGCCATAATATTTTATCCAGAGACTGTATGAGTTTTTTCTTCTTCTTATCCAATATTAGTAACAATGGAACTATTACACCCATCACTAATAGTACTTCCTTTCATCTTATACAAATTTCCAACCAAACTCCCTTTAGCAACACCATTGCTCCTCGAACCATCCTGCAGGTTTCTTTTTCAAATAATTTTTTACCCTTGCATCGTCCATTTTTCTTACAAAAATCAAACGTTTGTCCAATCCTGGGATGTACAGAACACTAGGAAGTGTTCAAATACTTCCATATATGGGCCTGAAATTGACTTTTACTCATCCTATGATTCTAGATGTCGAGTCATCACCTAGGAAAACATTACCTCCATCATTCCTTTCATATTCACATAACCAATCCCTTTGGGGAGTCATAAAAAAGGATGCACCTGAGTCATCCAGCCATGCCTCATGATCTCAATATGTTCTTGAAGAATCCAAGTACACATCCCCTCCTTCTTCCTTAGAGGTGTTTTCTTCTATAGAGGGAGCACCTTCAGATCCCTTCACTTTCTCAATGTTCTTGGATCTACATTGATTCTTGAAGTGCCCTTCTTTTCCACATCTCCAACATACCTTTACAAACTTTCCATGATATTTAGATCTACCCTTAGATTTAGATCTCCCACTTGAGGACTTAGATCTATTTCTTTCATGGGAGACTCCTCTTACAAATAATGTATATTTTATCTATCCTTCCATGTTCTTTCATCTCATCCCCTTTGACAACAAGGATGGGACCACATCATCGGAAATCAAGGTAGTTGTATTACTACTTATGGCCACAACTAGACTATCCCATGAGTCTGGTAAAGATCTAACAATAAATTGATACGCTTATATTCATCTGAAATTTTAATCTCAACATATAATAATTGACTTAACATAGTATTGAAGGAATTCAGATGCTTTATCACTCAGTCTCCATCTCTCATCCTCACATTATACAACTTCTTCGGTAAGAAAATTTTGTTTACCAGGGACTTAGAATTATATAAGTTCCCCAACTTATTCCATAAATCCTTGGTTGTAGATTCCCCTGACAAATTCAATAATACAGAATCTGAGAGACACAATCGAATTCTTCTCTTCGCCTTTTGATACAACTTTTTCCAGTCATCTGTTGACGTTCCTATAGGTACAGTACCTAGATCCATCACGATCCACTTATATATGTCTACCAATATATATTCTATCTAGAGATTCCACAGATAAAAACTTTTCCCATTGAATTTATCGATATCTATTTTTTATCTGCTCGCCATTCCTTTTCACTTGAATAATCAATACTGCAGATCTCCTATTCTATTAAGGCTTATAATAGTCTCGAGCCAAACCCCTAACCACAAAGGAATCCCCCTGAAGCTAATGATTCCTCAAATAGCAAATGTAGATTTTAACCTTTTACAAATATTTACTGCAAACATATTTTCACTAAAGAATATAAAAGATACAATGGAAAATACACAGATTACATAGAGATGTTTCCCCTGGAAAACCAAACCGAGAAAACCAACATCTTCTATATTCATTCACATATACATTTCTTACAATACAATATACATATAGGATCAAAAAACATCAAAAACCCTAATCCAATGACCTGGATTGGTCAACAACCTTGATTCCTTAACCAGAAATAGAAAACCATCGGCGAAAAACCATGTGCTGAAAAGCCACCCAAAAATGGGCACAAAAACCAGTAAAACAAATAGGGGCCTTGCCCCCGAATCCATGTGTAGGGGGATCCCACCCCTTGCAACCCCCATGACAGGGTGGCTTTGCCCCCCTCTTACCTCCCTGTGCGCCTGGTGCAACGTAGACACTAGTTCTATCCATGCAAAGAATATAACACAGCTAACAACCTCACATTTTCACAACAACTACCACATTTCATAGAACCTCCCCTAGCAATCATGATTTGGAAGTTGTACATAGCATGGATGTAGTAGTGTGTTTCTTGGCATACACATCAATGAGTGAATATATGGGTGATACAATAATTAACTAAGAAAATTGCATTGTGATGTTCGATTTAACCAATCAATTTGAAGGTCCTTGGAGTAGAAATACTAGTCAAGGCGTGTAGTGGGATATATTGTTCAATATCATGTGAATCAAGTGGGGGAATGTTTTCAACAAATGGAAGAAGGACCTCCAGGGATGTGACTTCAAATTCATCATCATAAATGTCCTCTGAAATTGTAACGGTCCCCCCGACCAACCTGAGGCTGGGGTACGCCACTCCAGAGAAACCACTCATGATCTGATGCCAGTCGGTAACATTCCCAGCCATCAGGTCGGGCCATGTTACTCTAGGGAACACTTTCATTCCCATACTGCGGAACATACAGTAGCATACCTAGTAGTCAACTAAGAAATTCCATCTAAATTTACTCTTTAGGTTGCATGCAACTAAAACATATACATACAGCACGCTCGCAGAAGATTTACATCTAAACATAAACAAACAATTACTTTCTATAACATACGACTTTTATATTAAAATAACAATAATTACTGATATGCATCATTTACAGGAAATTACTCATAAGCACACAAGTAATCATAGTCACACATATGATAAAATCATAACATAGGCATGTAAATAACAAAAAAGAATGCAATTGGTAATTATCTTAGAAAGATTGTCACCAACTGCTTACAGACCGACCATGAACCTCCCAGCCATAAACTACACTGTTCATCACTCTCAACAGTGAATCACCCCCGAGTTGGGACTGAACTCCACCCAGGGTAAAGGGATTCCTATCCCGGCTAAGGCTCATGGAGAACAAGAAAGAATCCATCTCATGTGCTCACTTAACTAACAGCCTACAACCTCTCATTCTGCACATTCCTATCCCACCTCAAGGAAGTGTGCCCCTTCTCTTCTCAGCATTCCCTTGGCTGCCCCACTTCCCTTCTAATGCTTCAGCAACAGGCCGGACCGGAAGTCTCAGAGATTTGTAGCTGCATTTTAGCACCTATGGAAATCAATCCCTAGCAATTCTCTCACTCAGAGAACTTCTCAAGGGCATGACAACCCGCTTCTTCAATCCCACTCCATGCTAACTAGGTACACCAACCAAAAAGGATGGGGAAACAGGCTTTGGAAAGGTGAAATGGTTGTCTCAAGGAGAATAAAATGTATAAGTGAAATGGTCATGGAGTCACTGACTGGGTAACTGAGTGTGTTTTGGAATCACTGTGAACTCTTTGTCAAAAGTGATGGTCATCCCGATGGTCCCCCCTTTCCCCCGTTCGTAAGGTATCTGTGAGAAAAATCCCCCCCTGAGATAAGTTTCCCCACGATATGAATGCATGTCCCTAACTTGACACTTGTCATATCAGAAGGTACTTTTGTCCACTTGTCCCCAACTTTAGAACTTAGGATAAACTAATTATCCATACTTTATGTTTTAGGAAATATTAATATAATATTTCCTTGACTTTTGGCCCTCTCTTTCCCTAACTAGTGAAGTTCAGTCCACCATCTCTTTTATTGTGGTTGGTCTGCTCGCAGTGATGTATTTTATATTAATCATGAATCATGTACAAAGTAGGCACTCTAGCCTTTAACATCTAGGTGTGCTCGCCTAATTCTAAGACATAAGCATTACGGCTTATAATACTGGCTCACCAACCTATAATACATATTATATACACAAAGGTTCACTAACCTTAATATTGAGCGCACTTAGTTACTGCGCGATGTATCCTCTGTCTTTAAGGTTGCGCACACCTTAGTTACTATGTGTGGTATTCAGAAATGTGCACATTACATCCCTTTACTGCGCAGTATATGCGCGAACCATGCCATGAAAGGTGTATTACAAAAATGATGTCTAAACAGCTCACTAGCTTAAATATACTTGGATTATATTTACATTTGGGTTCGGTCGAGGGATATTACAATCCCCTCCCCTTATTTATGCACTGTCCTGAGTGCATCATGTACCCATATACAACAAAATTCTCAAAATTCTTCAAAACAATGTGGGTATTATTCCCTTATTGCATCCTCATGCTCCCAAGTAGCATCTTGAGTTCTGCACCATGTCCATTGGACCTTTACAAGCCCTATGGCTTGATTCCGGAGTTGTTTGATTTTTCGATCCAGGATGTGCACCGGATGCACTTGGAAAGCACCTTCTTGCTCCACCTAAATAACATTCCAATCAATAACATGATTAGCATCGGGTATATGTTTCTTTAGCAATGATACATGGAATACATTATGAATAGACATAGATGTAGGCAATGCAATCATATAACCAACTAGACCAATCCTCTCTATTATTTCAAATGGTCCACAAAATCTGGTTGCTAACTTGGCACAGCTTCCCAGCTTTAGGGAGCTCCTGTTAGCTTTCACTTTTAGGTAAAAATGATCACCCACTTTGAATTCTCTGTGGATTCTGTTTTTATCAGCATAACGTTTATGTATGTCTTGGGAAGCTTTCAAATTCTTCTTAATTTTTAACATTTGGTCCTCCATCTCTTTGAGCAATTCTGGCCCGACTATTGTTCTATCAGCTGGATTATCCCAGCTTACTGGAGTATTGCACCTTCTGCCGTAAAGTGCTTCAAATGGACTCATTTTCAATGATGCTTGATACCCATTGTTATAAGAAAATTCTACTAAATGTAGGTAGTCTTCCCATTTTGATGGTTTATCCATCACATACATTCTCAACATATCTTCTATCACTCTATTCACCCTCTCTGTCTAACCATCAGTCTCAAGATGATAAGATGTACTAAAGTTCAAATTCATTCTGAATCCTTTGAACAATCCTTTCCAGAAATTCGAGGTGAATTTCAGGTCTCTTTCAAAAACAATCATTTTAGGAATTTCGTGCAATCGTGCCACTTCCTTCATGAAAATATCAACAACATCTACTTCTTTGTGAGTAGTTTTTAGTGAAATAAAATGGGCAGCTTTTGTAAGCTTGTCCACCACTACCATAATCGAATCATGTAGCTTTCCTGTTCTAGGCAATCCCATAATAAAATCCATTGTCACCACTTCCCACTTCCATTCAGGAATGGGAAAAGGTTGCAACAATCCTACTGGGTGCCTATGCTTTGTTTTAACTTCTTGGCATTCCATACACCTAGTGATGTATTATGCAATTTCTCTCTTCATACCTGGCCAAAAATATTGTCTCTTGATTGCTGCTACGGTTTTATGATATCCAGGGTGCCCTGCATAAGGAGCATTATGCATCTCATGCAAAATTATACGTTTCAAGTCCTAGACATTTGGTACAAAAATTTTGTTCTTGTGCAACAGTTTTCCATCTACTCCCAACTTATAAATATCCATCTTATGTGGTGTCTTACCTTGTTGTAGTTTTGCTATCAATTCTTTGTATTGCAGGTTTGTATTTGTAGCCTCCAGAATTTTTCTTTTAACATCAGTCTGATACATGCTGATGGTTGTAGCATGTAGTTCATGTAACCTCCTACTGAGTGCATCAACCACTTTATTTTCTTTCCCTTTGATATGCTTTATATCAAAGTTATATTCACTTAGAAATTCTAACCATCTACTTTGTCTAGCATTTAGATTTGGCTAATAAAATAAATATTGTAGGCCATTGTGGTATGTTCTTATCTCAAACCTCTTTCCCATGAGGTAGTGTCTCCATTTCCTCAGGGCATGTACTATGGCTGCCAACTCCAAATAATGAGTGGCACAATTTCTTTCATGCTCCTTCAAATTCCTTGATTCATAACATATCATGAATCCATTTTGACCGAGGACTCCACCTAGTCCTTCATTACATGCATCTATGCATACAATGAAATCTTCATTTGGTTCTGCAATCCTTAGTATTGGAGCACTTGTCAATAATTGTTTCAAATGTTGGAAACTCCTTTCACAGTCCGGTGTCCACTGAAACTTCATACCCTTTCTTTGCAAGGAGGTGACTGGGTGTGCTATCTTTGAGAGTCCTCCAATGAATCTCCTGTAGTAACCTGGAAGGACCATGAAAGATCTGACCTCTGTCACATTCTTTGGTGTTGAACATTCTCTAATAGCTTCTACCTTCTCAGGGTCCACTGCTATCCCATCTTTTGAGATGATATGCCCCAAATAATGAATTTGTTTTTGACAAAATGAGCACTTGCTCAATTTGGCATACAATTGATGTTCCCTTATAACTTGCAACACCATCCTAAAATGATGTTCATGCTCTTCCTCTGACTTGGAATATATAAGAATGCCATCCAAAAATACAATGACGAACTTGTCCAAATACTCTAGGAAAACACCATTCATTAAGCACATGAAAACAACTGGTGCATTTGACAATCCAAATGGTACCACTGTGAAGTCATAATGACCATACCTTGTCCTGAAGGCGGTCTTACTAATATCTTATTCTTTAATTCTTACCTGATGGTATCCTGATCTGAGATCTATCTTTGAAAATATCCTTGCATCCTTCAATTGATCAAAGAGATCATCAATCCTTGGTAGAGGATATTTTTTCTTAACAATCACTTTATTCAATTGTCTAAAGTCAATGCACAATCTTAACGTTCCATCTTTCTTTTCACAAACAAGACTGGGGCACCCCAAGATGATACACTTGGGCATATATACCCCTTCTTCGGAAGTTCTTCAAGATGCGTTTGCAACTCCTTCAATTCTGGTGTACTCATTCTCTAAGGAGTCTTTAACATGAGAGCTGCTCCTGCTGTCAGATTTATAGAAAAATCGAGGTCTCTCCTTGGGGGTAGTCCTGGTACTTCCTTGAATACATCTTCAAACTCTTTCAGGACTGCATAATTCTCCAAATTTGGCACCTTGTCTTCAGGTGTCTCCTCCATATGAGCTCCAAATATTTGACATCCTCTTCTATAACATTTCTTCAGCTGCAATGCTGCCATTGTGGATTATTTCTGAAGAATGGTGGCTTAGCTCCCTTCTTCCTCTGATCCATCTTGAATTTCTTATTGTCTTCCCAAGGATTTTGGAAAGATGGTCTTTCTTTCAACTGGTCATATAAGAATTTAGCTCTCCTTATGGTCTCTTCTAATGTCTTGGGATCATCATATTGTATTTTTTCACTAATGAATGATGGAAATCCACTTAAGTACCGTTGAATCTTGACTGTCTCATCCTTAATGAAAGAGGCATACTTCAATAGTTCCAAAAACCTTCTCTCATTTTCATCTATGGTCGTACTTCCAAGCTTGAGTTCAAAGAACTCTTTCATTCAATTGTCATAGTATCTCTTGGTCAAGTACTTCTTCTCAAAATACTTCTTGAATTCTCTCCAAGTAACACTTTTCTCGACAATGTGTTGTACCTGCACAAGTTGATCCCGCCACATGGAGGCCTTTCCTTTGAGTTGATAGATAGCGATTCTACCTTCATCATGAGAAGAATAATTATGCAATTGAAAATACTTCCTCATGCCTAGAAACCATGTTTCAACATCTTCATCCTTCTTGTGCTCACCATCAAATGTAGGAGGTTTGATTTTGTTCATTTCTCCTCGCAGCTCATCCACCCCAGATCTCTTATACCTTCTGACATGGGATAGACATGAGTTGTTGACTGATCTCTTATGGGAATGCCTATGGGGATGATGGTGATGTCTACTAGCACTTTTTACTTCTCCCTTCTCCTCTGAAGATTTGTGACTATCAGATCTACTTGAGTCACTCTCCTTAACCAATTTCTTCTCTATTTTGTTCAAAGCTTCCAATAGCTTCATGTTGAAGTCATCCTATTTCTCTTTGGCTTTCATAAGCCTTTCATTATCATATTTATGGATTTGGACATCCTTATTCAAATTCTTAATGGTCTCAGCCATATTCCTATCTTCATTCCTTTCTTCTCCAAGTCCGTTTGAGTTCGTTCCTTCCATACCCAAATGAACATCCATATCTTTACTCTTCTCTGGATAACTATAATTCCCCTGTGCCTCTTCCATTCTTACAGACTATGAACTGGTCTGACCTGACCGAGTTGTTGTTAATTCTGAAAAACGTGTAGCCATCGAAACTTATCAGACTAACAAATCAACAATTCATGAGAATATGCACCATTTCTATTCAACATACACATCAACATTATCTCTCTCGTTTTCCTGGTGTTATAACCACGACAATTCTAGATAAGACCCAAGTCTCGAGAACATTGACGCACAGTGCCTTCCGAGATACACTTGCACAAGAAGGTGGTTTTGTCGAAACCACTTTCGCCAAGACGCGGTATTACGTGTCTCAACATGTCAAATCCACAACTCATGGAGCGGGCGATGGCTAGTCATATCACCCTTCTTCATTCATTTGGTACTCCGCAACCATGTGATGTTAGCTGAACACTGCCATGTAATGAACTCAAAAGCTAATAATTCAAAATGGATTGGCCGAGCATGGAAACCCAACGCTCTTTGTACGTAATCTGTCTGCGTTTCATAAATGGAGTTCTATAATTACCACTCCCCAAGTATGAAGATATATGTGTATCCATAACCATAGTAATATTCAAGCTGCTCAACTTCCTTCTCTCTGTAAAGACACATTTCGGTTAAACCAACCTGAGATACACGGACAAAGCTAAGTCACATGAGACTGGTTATTTGAGAAACATGCTAGGCTTTCCTGCGAATAAGAAGGAAAGGGTCCTTGCGCACCTTCTAGCAACTAAGTTCCACACAGAGCTGGTTATAGAATCACGATTGGAAGTCAGGTTGAATCCCGCTATAAAGGGTTTAGTCGTCAACAAGCCAGACGCTAAGAAGAAAAGGAGTAAGCGACATAAGAAGGAGGAATCTATGGTTGAAGCGACCGAAAGTGTTGGAGAAAATAAACCAGTCTAGTTAGACTCTTCTTTAAAGGCGAAGATCACTAAACAGAAGTAAGTCTTGAACTAAGATAAGCATGTCTCAGTGAATTTTGAACAACCGATAGTGGAGGTAAAGAGTACAAGAGATGATAGGCATGTTCTTCAACGTCCCTTTTTACAACAGGCTAACTATTGTCATCACCCTTTTGTAATTTTGTGATTAATATGATTATATAAATACAGAAACGGATTTTAGACTGTTTTATTACAATTTCTATCTGGTGATGTTATGACTCTTGTTTCCTTTTATAATAAGTTTTTCTTGTAATCTTATATTTTATTTTCATCTGTCTAAATCGGAAGAAATTAAAATTCGGAATTATTTTTAATTAATGCTTCAATGCGGTTATGTGTTTATTTTTCTTTTATTATTATCCAATTTAAACTCAGACTCCTCGCCTTCCAAGCAAATTCATGCACATTAACTTGACCTGTTCATTTATATTATCATGCATAGCAATATTACAAGGTAAACGCTTCTCCGTTCACCTAAATCTATTGTGCATTTCTTCTTCGTCGTACAGACTACTTACGTGCACTACTCTGGCATTGTGCGCCAATATCCACTGCGCACCATTTTGATACTGCGCATTGATATTCCACATGCATTTCCGTCCTATGCATGCACCATATCAAGTTTAACATATTCCTTCGCGCTCAAATATCTGTGCACACTACTGAATACACCATCGTGAAGCAACTTATACTCATACTTATGCATGTACCAACAAAACTCCTCTGTGTTAAGAAATACTTGCGCACCCCATGTGCACCTTACTATGTGTGTTCTTACCATGCAAGGCTAATTTCAGCGCGTGCATCTACACATAATAATATTCCGTGCAGCGCCACAATTTACCATGCACACTGGCACGCCACGGTTTCCCGTCTGGTGCCAAATTTACCACGCGCACCAGTATGCCAACCTTTTCCAAGGAAACTCTATGACTCTAATTCTGGTCACTTCGAAGTTAATTTTCTGTGAATATTCACTTCAATTGCACCCTTCTGGCCCATCCAAGCTCAGTGTTGAACTGAGGCTCTGATACCACACTGTAATGATCCCCACGACCAACCTAAGGTCAGGGTACGCCACTCCAGAGAAACCACTCATGCTCTGACGCCAGTCGGTAACATTCCCAGCCATCAGGCTGGGCCATGCTACTCTAGGGAAAACTTTCGTTCCCATACTGCGGAACATACAGTAGCATACCCAGTAGTCAACTAAGCAATGCCACCTAAATTTACTCTTTAGACTGCATGAAACTAAAACATATACATACAACACACTCGCGAAAGATTTACATCTAAACATAAACAAACAATTACTTTCTATAACATACAACTTTTATATTAAAATAACAGTAATTACCGATATGCATCATTTACAGGAAATTACCCATAAGCACACAAGCAATCATAGTCACATATATGATAAAATCGTAACATAGGCATGTAAATAACAAAACAACATATCCATATATCATACAATTAGTACTTATCTTAGAAAGACTGTCACCAACTGCTTACAGACCATCCATGAACCTCCCAGCCATAAACTACACTATTCATCACTCTCAACAGTGAATCACCCCCGAGCTGGGACTGAAATCCACCCAGGGTAAAGGGATTCCTATCTAGGATAAGGCTCATGGACAACAGGAAAGAATCCATCTCAGGTGCTCACTCAACTAACAACCTACAACCTCTTATTCCCCACATGCATGTCCTACCCAAGTAAGTGTGCCCCTTCTCTACTCAACAGTCCCTCGGTTGCCCCACTTCCTTTCCATGGCTTCAACAACAGGCCAGACCAGAAGTCTTAGAGCATTGTAGCTACAGTTTAGCACCTGTGGAAATCAATCCCCAACAATTCTCTCTCTCAGAGAACTGCTCACAGGCCTAACAACCCACTTCTTCAATCCTACTCCAAGCTAACCAGGTACACCAACCAAAAAGGATGGGGAAACAGGCTTCGGAAAGGTGAAATGGTTGTCTCAACGATAACGAAATGTATGAGTGAAATGGTCATGGAGTCATTGACTAGGTAACTGAGTGTGTTTTGGAATCACTGTGACCTCTTTGTCAAAAGTGATGGTCATCCTGATGGTCCCCCCTCCCCCCCGTTCGTAAGGTATCTTTGAGAAAAATCCCCCCCTGAACTAAGTTTCCCCGCGATATGAATGCATGTCCCCAACTTGACACTTGTCATATCAGAAGGTACTTTTTTCCACTTGTCCCCAACTTTAGAACTTAGGATAAACTAATTATATATACTTTGTGTTTTAGTAAATATTAATATAATATTCCCTTGACTTTTGGCCCTCCCTTTCCGTAACTGGTGAAGTTCAGTCCCCCATCTCTTTTGTCGTGGTCGGTCTGCGCACAGTGATGTATTTTATATTAATCATGAGTCATGTACAAAGTAGGTGCTCTAGCCTTTAACATCTAGGTGTGCTGGCCTAATTCCAAGACATAAGCATTCCGGCTTATAATACTGGCTCACCAGCCTATAATGCATATTATATACACAAAGGTTCGTTGAACTTAATATTGCATGCACTTAGTTACTGGACGTTGTATCCTCTGTCTTTAAGGTTGCACACACCTTAGTTACTGTGCGCGGTATTCATAAATGTGCACATTACATCCCTTTACTACACATTATATGCGCGCACCATGCCATGAAAGGTGTATTACAAAAATGATGTCTAAACAACTCACTAGCTTATATATACTTGGATTATATTTACATTTGGGTTCAACCGAGGGATATTACATAAATGGTCATAAAGTGTTCTTCCCCCTACATTTATTCCTTAGGGAATATTTCTCGTCACAATTGTAGCAAAGACCTTGTGGGTCTTGAGAGGTGATAAGGATGGAGAGGGATTGGTGGGGGGAGAATAGTGGGATGGGGATGGGGAATAAATGGAATATTTTTTATCTGAGAATTCACTACATTTTGGGCTTTCTGGGATGTTTGAGAGGCTTCCAACAAATTAACACGATGAGCCATTAAAAATTGTGCACATATCTCTTTTTTCATACCTCTAATAAAATATTCCTTGAAAAACGTAATGCAAATGCCCTCGATGCAGATGGCTAGTTGGTCAAAAGAAGATATGAAATATTATATTGTGTCAAATCATTTAAGCTTGGTTGGTCATCCCAAATAATGAATGTTTGTTGCAGGCATGGAGATATAAGACAAATTGTGTCCTAAAAATATAACCCTCGTGGAATTTCTTATGCCACTTCCACAATTGCCAACATTTAGGATCCAAATACAATACACCCACATGAAGTTTCATTGAGTCATCTATGATGCCATGTATGGAAAAGTAATGTTCCATCCGAGTGACCAATATTGTAGGGTTGGACCCATCAAATTTGTTGAGATTGACTAGGATTTATGTGCCACATGTTATTCCTTTGATCATGACTAGTGGAGTGGAGTGATACCTATTGGGATTGGATGACTCAAGCCCTTCCTTTTGGGGAGTCTAGTCATGCAATTGATAAATAAAGGATTGTGAAGTGAGGGTTTGATTTTGCATCACCGTGATTTTTACCATCTAGTAAGGTAGTGACTCTAGGTTGGCTATCTTGTCACAAATGTCATCAAGATTTTTCTAAGAATAGCAATGGTTGTGGTCTATCTTGTCTCGTAACTCATTGCACAAATTTTGAGAGTGGAGACTTTGTTGGAGAGTTTTATGCATCTAATGGTATCCATAGAGATGTGCTAGTGTTCTGTGAGGGTATATCATAATGACTTACTAGAGAGTGGTACCATGGTGGTTAGATAGATGTAAGGATTCTATTGAGATATGTATTAAATAAGGTTAATTTTCTCTTCTACTATGATTGGATTTGAACTCCCCACCTAAATATTTAAAGTATGCTGACATAACTCCCAAATTATCAATATGACAATTTATGTAGAAATTGCATTGACTATCAATAGAGGATAAGGTTTTGAGGGAAAGGAAGTGCTACAAGCTATATCTCTTCAATATACATGGAGGGTCCAATAGTAGTATTGGACCCAATCTATTAGGGAAAAAACTAAGGAGGCTTGATTACGCCCCTAGTCATACTATTGACTACCTAGGTACTAAAGAGTAATCTTCCTAAGTGTTATTATGAGTTCAGTATAGAATCAAGATAGTCAATAAGATTATCTAAAGATAGTTTCAAGAAAACTAGGGGACTTATAATATACTCGAGGGTATGTGGAAGTCGAATTTCATATACAGGTGCTAGCTAATGAAGTATTATTCCAAGGGATACCAGCAAGGGTTACAAGGGTGTTTAACTAGTTGAAACCATTTGTACCTTCTACGTGTATTCTCCATTGACCATAGATTTACCACTAATGAAAAGTCACCCCATTATTTATAGACATTGGAATACATCTCTAACCTAAAAATAAATATCTAAAAATATCACCTTAGGAATGTTCTTTAATACCACATGCAGGGTTCCTTATTAGCAAATAGAAGATTTGGAGAATAAATAATTGACTATAGCAAGATTTAGAGAAAAAACTGATAGATATAACAATAATAGGCAAGTGTAGGAGAATCAAAATACCACAATTAGCAATAACTTTATTAATGAAATCAATTCTCATGTGCATGTTTGGAGGAAACCTCCAATTTCAAATTGAGTAGAGATCTAATTTCTATATGATTCATAAAACATCTCATTTCCTTGCTTCTACTTCTTTATATAGCTTATGTCTAACCATGTAAAATCTTTCTAGTAGGAAACATTTTCTAGTAAACCTTTTTACAATTATTTCTTTTACGCTATATATACTACATGGCCCTTATTTAATAGAGATGGACTCAATACATAACAACTCATTTATCTACTTAAAGAGGTTAGGGTATGACCCTAACAACAACTAATTTAATCTTTGCATTAACTAAGTTTCAATTGATTCTACTTCTCTTAAACCCTTAGAATTCTATCATTATGAACTCTACAAGTGTGCACCTCCATATTCAATATATTGATAGTTTCTAAGAACTCTAATAGCTCAATTATTTCTCTGTCCCAATTAGACTTTGTCTCCTCATTTCCTACATTGGTATTGAAGCCTCCAACTTATTTTTCATGATTGTAAGGATTTTGTCAATCCTCTATGTTTCTTCTTCAATAGTAATATTCAATTGTTATCTTTAATCATCCTTGGTCTCAAAAGAACTGTTCATATAATTAAATTTGTTAAATATATTTCATTTCCAAATTTGGAGATTTTTTATTATATATGCTCGAAAATATCCACATTCTATTTTTTTTTCGAATCAAGGATATAGACCTTTTTATTGACAAATTATGAAGAATTCAGATGTAATTATCCATAATATAAGATTTCATAATTAGCCCATTATGGATCGGCTTTCTAATGACTATACCCATGTTGAATTTTGAACTTTGAATTAAAATCTATAGCTCTCAAAAATCACAATTTCTACCCATTTTCTACAATTTTCTCACTAATACAAGCAATGCCAAAGACTAGCTTCTACCATATGTAGAAGAAAATCTAATGAGAATAAAAAATTATTTTGTATTGGGCATAGACAATACTTATTATTGATACTCAAGAACCTTTAGATTAGTGATCTAATGTTCAACCTTTTTTGTGTCAATTTGGAATTTTCAACTTTGTCTTTTTTTTCCCTTTCTACATACAAGAATTTTTGGGCGAAACTACTATCTCTCAAACAAAAAAAATATCAATAATTTTCACTAAAAAAAATATGTCTAGGAGATCGAAATTTAAGATTTTAATTATGAGTAAAGACGGAGTGAGAAAGATATTTTCTTCCTCAAGGACAGAGTATGATAATAGCAACACGAAAATTCTAGCCTAAGCCTTAACATTTATAATATAATAAGTATCTTTTGCCATGACCACTTTTCTCAATGTCAAGCAATAGTTTTTCTTCTTGAAAGGTAGAATATGTAATATCACTGCTAATATTTTGGTCTAAGATTTAACATTTTTTTTTTTGTAAGTAAAAGAGATTGTATTGCGTTAAAGAAACATCATGTCAATACAATGTTCAGAGTCTTCCACTTGTTCTGCCACATGCATAGAAACCAAAACAAGTGGCATGCAAGAAAATTTAGACGTGACTATTTCCAGAAACCAACACGTGGCTATTTCCATAAACCAAAGTTTTAACAAAACCAAAATTGACTATAACTAGTTCCTGTGGAATCTAGAGGTGTGGAAAACCCGAGTGTCCTTCATTGTTGTAAGTGAAAACGAGCAGTTGGATGCAATTAAGAAAATGCTTCTGAGTCGGTGTACTAGACAGGGAGTTGAACAGGAGGTCCATGCAGCTGTTAAGGATGCTCTAATTGTGAAGTTGGTCCTCCAAGTTCCGACGCATATCGATGATCGACTGAAGGTGGTCATCCAAAAAATGGTGTGGGTTGAGCAAGGGTTGCTCAATGTTCCCAACCATTTCCTCATGAGGAACTACGACTGCATCAAAATATGTTAGTGGAGTCTCTTCCATGGCGAGTTCGTGGGTGGCGTTACGTGCTATCCAATCTGCCAACCAGGAAGGGGGGATTTCTTCATCAACCACACAACTTCCTAGCTCCATTGTTGGGAGAGCCAGCAGGATAGTGATGGTGAAAGGATCTGGATGAGCTTCAACAGTTTCCATCACGTGAGGAGGAATTTCTTCCTCAATTGGGAAACTCCCAGAATTGGGTATGGTATCGAAGAGGTGAGGAGGCGAATTGAAGATGTTGAGAGGAGGTTGAGGAATCTTAATCCAATTATGAACGGTGCGGTAGGTGCTAGCAGAGATGGTAGGCAGAATAGAGGGTTGCAAGGGGTCTAGGTGATCGCGTCGACCTATGAAGCTATAATAAGAAGGCCCTCTTTTTTGGACTTACCTCGCTCTCTTGGCATGGTGGAGGAGTTACAATAGAGAAGAGGACAGAGAGGCAAACCAGGGTTCCATTCCAACGAAGAGCATACTAGGGGCACGATGTAGTTGAGGAATAGACTAGAAATGGTCACCAGTAGTGGGATGGAAGCCACTGGATAGATAAGAGAGTGCCCACGGAAAGGAGGCTTGGAATGCCAAATGAGAATGAGAGCCAAAGGAAAATGTTGAATGGGAGAATGCCTGTGAGATCTTACCTTCATAGAAATCGTTGAAGTGACACCAAATTCTTCGTACATGCTCCAGTGCTCTGTAATTGGTTCACGTGGAGATTCATTAAATTTGCCTTGGCATACCAGCACACTAACATCATTGCAACATGAATACTAGTCATGTTGAGCAGGCTAGATGCAAGGCTGGAAACTGGGAGTATTAACTCCCAACACCACATGAATGTCAGGTTACCTCTACTAGCAAAATGTCACCCCATCCGAAGGTCTAAGATTTAACATTACTTTGCTCAATGCCAAGTAGTTTTATTTTCGCAATTAATTTTTATAATGTTAAATAAATAAAATGTTTTGGACTGATAATATAAAAACCAAAAAAATTACTAGATAAGTTGGATAGATTAAAAAAAAAAAAATTAAAACAAAATTGACTTAATTAAAAAAAATAAAAAATTGAATCTATTAAAAAAATAATAATAAAAACAAAATTGACTTAATTAAACAAAAATAGTTTAAAAACAAAGTTGACTTAATTAAAAAAAAATAGTTTAAAAAATTAAAGTTAATTCAATTAAAAAACAATTACATCTAAAACATTACATAAAATGAAAAAAAAAAATTGGTTATAACCATAGGTTGAAACAAACAAGAAGTAACATTTATGTTGTATATAAAGATTCCACTTTTGAATAGTAAAAAGTTCCAATGCCTCATGTATGACTCTACATATTTTTTAATGGATGCATCATCTATTTTTTATAACGATATGTATAATGGTTAAAATGGAAAATATCTATTTAATTTTTAATATATAATAAATTAATTTTTAATAAATAACTAATTATAAATTTACAAATAATTTTTTTTTATATATTAATTTAATATGAAATTTGTGAAAATCTTAAAATCGAATTATTATTATTATAATATAAATAAATTAAAAAAATAATAATATTAAATAATTAATTTTTTTAAATAATTTTAACATTTTAATAATTCTTTCTACAAAATCATTCCACTTAATTAATCATGCCGTCATGATTTCTACTACGTTCGCTTGCTAATGACATCCCATTGTCAATTGGCTGGTCTGTGAGATCGAACGATGAGAATATTAAGAACTGTAGTTTTCTGGTAGATCGTCTTGTATTTTAAAATGGAAATCATTTGATTTTTTATTGCTTTTCTAAAGAGAGGAAGAGATCTACTAACTCGTTTTCTGCCATTGGGAAACACATATGCTACGGTTCACTTTAGAAACTATAACCATAAGAAAAGTAATTTTACATTTAGCTACTTTGTATCATGTTGGCCATGCATGTTTTTCATTGATAAAGATGCAGCCAGCAATATGGTACCCTTATCGTTAAGATAAGCCTTGGCCAGGGTTTGACTCCCATGTACGTCAACTTGTTTATTTTCCATGTCAAATCTTCACTTTTTCATTGATTTTTATATTAAGGAAACATTAATTTGTAAGTTAATGGCAAATTTGTTGAGGCAGTTTTTATTATTTTTTATAGTGAGAAAATTAATTACCGAAAGACTTACACTTATTGACAATGGGCATAATTAATGATCTTTTAACCTTATTTAACCTTAAACCCTAATTTGATGGCTATGCATTGAAGATGCTGGCATATTCTTAGTCGTCCTCCAAAATCAATGGATCAGATTTATTGTTCATAACTTTCTTGCATTTATCAAGGCATCCATTAACATGTTTACTTTTTAACATTTACCTAATCACATTAAAAAATCACTGTAAGGATATGTAATTGCCACATTCAATTTATCAACCTAATGCAACCAAACTTTTCATATTACCACACACTGATTACCACAAACGTTTTATATTGAGGACACTACAGACGAATTATCACAAACATTTTATATTGAGGACACGCGTTCTCAGTATATTGGGAGCACGCGTTCTCAGCCGCTACCTTTCGGCATTCTCATCATGAGTTAACGACTGTGCTAGTTATAATTTAGTTGTCAATCAGTAATGACAACAATTATTATTAGATGCTATCTATATATACATATTAATTTATTACCATTATTTAAAAAACCATACCACTTGGAATAAATTGGTGGTCCAATTTCACTCCTTGTCATATGTCTTTAGGTGAACATTACCCTTTACCTTATTACCTTATTTCCAAAGAAGATAATTTCTTATCCAAATAGAAACAATTTTAAATCTCAAAAACCAACCATCCATTAAATTTACATAATTTAACTTGAATTTTTGCAATATACAACACTATGAATTTAAACGACAAGCTATTTCAACTTAATTTGACTTTAATCCTTTGCCTTATTGATAGCGACATATTATAGTTCATATTTATACTACAGTAAACTATAATATTATGTTCTTATTATAGGGCAGAGTTAATATTTCATATTTCATTTTTATTATATTTTTTAATTTCATAATTTATATTATTGTTTGTAATTATGTAAATAAACTCTAAGGAGTTTTTAAAACGTTTAAAAACTTCGTTACACAGTTTATTTCATAATTCGTATTATAATAGTTTAATAGTTTATGATTAGGATTTTATTTTATATTATATTGTTATAGTTATGAGTTTGTATTATAATATTATAATAGTTTGGATTTTATTTTATATTATATATTTTTTATACTATATTGTTGTAATTGATGAATATTGAGTATTTTATATTATATGAATTTGAGTTTATTAAATTTTAAGATACTATTAAAAAAAATGTCAAATCAAAATTTAAGAAAAAAAATGTGGTGTGATAAAGAGTTAGAGGAAAAAATAAAATAAAGGTATTATAAATATGTAATCAACCCTAATCTAAATCAAAATTATCTATCTGTTTTGCCAAGTGTAAAGAAAAAAATAAGCATTGTTAAGATAAGAACAAATTCTCACTAGTTCCATAGTAAAATTGGGCGTTGGTCAATTCCTAAAAAGACATGGGATGAAAGAGTGTGTCACCTTTGTGACACTAAGAAGGTTGAAGATGAAAATCACTTTCTCTTAGATTGTCCAACCTATACCCATATTAAATCTCATTTTCAAAATATTGATCACACTACCAACCTTCCTAACCTCTTAACTCAACAAAAATATGGTGATCTTGGAAAGCTTCTCTTAATGCTTTTTGAGCACATAAACAAAATTCTAAAGAATCACAAGTAATCACTTACCGTCCTAAAATCCTATAGACCAAATAAGTCTTAATGAAAGTTAATCATCATCATTAATATAAAAAATTGAAATCAAATATATTTTAAAAATTAAAATTATATTTTAGTATTAATAAAAAAGCTCAAATATTTATAGAAATACAAAAAATTGAAATCAAATATATTTTAAAAATTAAAATTACTTTTTTATATTAATATAAAAAATATAGATATTTACAAAATAACAAACAAAGTAACAAAAATGAAAATTGTCCACTTACAACCTAAAGAAACAAAAATAAATAAATAAATAAATAAATTAAAATAAATTAAAATCAAATATATTTTGAAATTTAAGATTACTTTTTTATATTAATATGAAAATATAGATATTTAAAAAATAACAAACAAAGTAACAAAAAAACGAAACTTGTCCACTTACAACCTAACCTAAAGATACAAACTACGTCCTCATAATTTACACAATAGGATTATTTTTAGATTAATTAGTTCAAACATATGACATAAAAAACTTAAAATAAAAATCTACATGCATAACATAAAGTTCATTAAAAAGCATAACATAAAGTTCATTAAAAAGGAAGGCATACTGGTAAACATGCAAAAAGGAAAATTATAAGTGAAGTCCAAGCTTCCTTTGTGTCCAACAAATATATAATCACAATAATTTACAATAATTAAGGTTAATTAGAAATATAGTATTACCATATTTATTTTGTAAATTATTATTATTGAAATATCACAATATTGAAGAAAACCATTTTTTTTACATCAAATAAAATCTCTTAAATTATTACTTTATAATGTCGTTTGTTGAAGTATCACAATATGTTGTAACATTGAAGAAAACCAAATTGTTTACCTCAAATAAAATATCTTAAATTATTATTTTTTAATGTCACAATGTGTGGATTATTTAGGGAAGATAAATTCATTGGGTAAAAACTCTCCTAACTCGCCATGTTGGGAAGGGATGTTATAGAGTCATGTTGGAGAGGGTAGTTACAGGGAGTCCAACAAAATTCTTCTTGGACACCAAAATGCAACAAACCATTGATAAATGTAGCAATGCAATATAACTTTTGATCAAAACTACAATGAAACTTAAGCATTGATATAGGAATGCTATAATGTGACTAACCATTGATGAATGTCACAATGTAGCATAATCATTGATTGAGGAATGACGTAATTTGACAAAACCATTCACGAGCTTCACATTGCACCATAACCAATGAGTAACATCACATTGCAACATAACCATTGATGAATGTCACAATGTAACATAAATATTGAGAAACAATATGGTCAATCGTAAATATATTCATGCTATATCTAATTCGTAAATTATTATTGTTGAAATGTCACAATATGCCATATATTAAAGAAAACTAAATTATCAACCTCAAATAGAACCCATTTAAATTATTAATTTCCAATATCGCAATCTATGGATTACCGAAGGAAGAAACAAATTCATTAGGTAGCCCCTCTCCCATCCAATCATGATGGATAGGACTATCACAGACCCATGCTAGGGAGGTATTACATGAAATCCAACATAACCCTCCAAGGATGTTGTAATGCAACATAACCATTGAGGAATGTAGCAATGCGACATAACCCTTGATGAAAGTTGCAATACAACTGAAGCATTGATTAAGGAAAGTTGTAATGTGATATAACCATTGATGAATCCCACAATGAAACATAATCATTGATTGATGAATGTTGCAATGTGACAAAAGAATTCATGAACAATGCACTATTCCATAACCATCTAATAATGTCGCAATGGGGCATAACCATTGATGAAAGTTATAGTGCAACATAAAGATTGAATAACAATACAGTCAATCACAAGCATAGTCATACTATATCTACTTTGTAAATTATTACCACTGAAATGTTGCAATGTGTCATAATATTAAACAAAGCAAATTGTCAACCTCAAATAAACCTCTTAAATTATCACTCTTCAATGTTGCAATGTGTGGAATACCTAGGGAGGAAAAAAATTCATTAGCTAACTACTATGTCAACTAGACATGCTGGGAAGGGATATTATAGAGTCATGTTGGGGAGGGTTGTTAAAAGGAATCCAACATAACCCTTAAGGGATGTCACGATGTGACATAACCATTGAGGAGTGTATCAACGTGACATAAATGAAAGTTGCAATGCAACTTAGCTATTGACAATGTAATGTTATAATGTGACTTACCATTGACGAACATCACACTACGACATAATCACTAATTGAAGAAGGTCACAATGTGACAAAACCATTCACAAGCATTGTGTTGCACCATGACCATTTAATAACATTGCATTACAACATAACCATGGATGAACATCACAATGCAACAAAACCATTGAGAAATAATGTGGTCAATCATAATGATAGTCACGTTATATCTACGTCATAAATAATTATTATTGAAATGATAGAATATATTGTACATTGAAGAAAACCAAATTTTCAACCTCAAACTGATGCAGGAGCATCTCAAGCGAGCCAACGCGGAGACAATGGACAGCTGGAAAAGTGCCCAACACAAATTTTAAAATATCTTGAACCATTAATGAAACATCAAGTGGAGGCACACTTGTATAATGTAAACGGACCTTGAGCGATTTGCTCTCGTCCTTAGTAGATAGAAGGCATTTATGGTAGTTAATGTAGATACATAGAATTGAATGTTAGATTAGACAGTTTTAGAGGACAAGAGGGAAATGGGATATAGACACCCTCATTTGTGTATTGTAACATTATTATGAGAGCATGAACATAATTCAAAAGAGCATAGGAGGAGAAGTAGAGAGAGATGTGTAGCAGACTCCATGTATAGAAGTTATGAATTAATACAAGAAAGTTATGATTCAGACTCATGGTGTCCATATATTCTCTGTGTATGCATCTTTGAATGTTATGCTCATGAATGTTTTACTCTTTCTGTCATGCAATTGATTTTATGCTATGTATGGATGATTTCTTGTTGAATGTTTGAAATCTGAGAGGAAAGAGGCGAGGAATGAGTTTCAATTGTTTCTCTATCTGAGCAAGAGTTCCTGAAAGGAGTGTAGTTGAATTGTCCGCAAGGAGTGCATCGACAAGGTGTTCAGGGGTTTGTCTCTGAAATCTTAGGAGAGATAGCTTTTGTTCTCATTTCCACAGAAGTGCAGTGGGCACAGGAGCCGTGCAAGGAGTGCGCAGGCTGAGTGAAGTCTCAAGGTTGTGGACCTGAGTGGAGTATTGAGAGACTACTGCTGCAGGTGTGCGCATAATCGAAGGTTTTCAACACTTGGAAGTGGTTGAAAGTCTTCCGCAAGGAGTGCGTGCAAGGGTTTTTCTGGAATATGCAGAGTCGTGGAAAGCTCGGAAGGATTTGAACCTTCGAAGGAGTTGAAGGAAGGCACGAGGCCAAGTATCTTAAAAGGTTGAAGGAAAGTGTAGTAACGAGGGACCGCAAGAGGACAGATTCTCAGAGGAAGAATGGACGGTCGGAATTCTCTGAGGAGAAACCACGAAGTCCCGTAAGTCGTTCGATATCGTGAAGGAGTATGGAAGTTACATTGAAAGCATCGAAAGGTTCTAAGATCAGGAGGAGTAGGACCATAGATCTAAGCCACAAGGGTCGTTAGATTTACACGTGGACTCAATATCGAGATTTTGTAGGTTGAAGTTCTGTAAACTTTGCAACAGGAATCACGAAGTCCCGAAGGTTAAAGGATTGTGTGGGCCACAGGGGAGCCAGTTAAGTGGACAGGTGGCACACGAGTGACACGGAGTCAAACTCCGTTGACCGTTTCAGAGTTTCGTGGAGTGAAGTTCTGAATAGATTGCATTAGGATTCACGATATTGCGAAGTACGAAGTCCCAATGGAGTGAAGGACCGTTGAAGGTCAACCTTATGAGCACATCGACGTTTCAGCAAATCAGGTTTCGAGAATCGCGGAAAACAAGTTGTTGGACACTACGACCGCCGAAATCGCGATAGGGAAAAGTCCGAAAGAGAAAGAGGAAGGGTCAGCATTGACTATTTTCGGGTTTCATAGATTTGAGAGACAAGCGCTTGACCTACGGATTCGTGAAAGTGTGAAGTCCGATCTCCCGAAGTACAAGGGGGAAATTCTTGAATTTGTTGTGGGTGCAGATTTCCCTAAAGGAAAATAGAAGAGCCATTCCGAAAACTCTTCGGGCCAGCGAAGGGAGAAAGATCTTGCGTTGACATAGACCTTCCGACCTGCGGGTTGTGGAGGGAGCGTGCGTCATCACAAACATAACCTTCTAAATTATTACTCTTCAATGTCGCAACTAACCATGGTCAAACATAAACAAACATACGCAATGATATTCAACATGGCCAAACATAGTCAACCATGTTCAACCATTAACAACCATGGTCAGTCTTGGTTAAACATGGAAAACCATGACCACTCATGGCCTAACCATGGTTAAATATAGTCAATCATGGTCAACCTTGGTTAAACATTGTTACCCATCATTAAACATTGTTAATCATAGTCAATCATGGTTAACCTTGGTTACTCATGGTCAAACTATAGTCAACCATCATTAAACATGGTCAACTATAATTAAACATGGTTAACCATGGTCAACAATAGTCGAACATAGCCAATGATATTCAATCATGGTCAACTAAGTCAACCATGACCAACTAAAGTCACCAATGGTTAAACATGGTAAGCATAGTCATATATCATAGATATTGTATTTCAAAAATATATTAATCCTCCCTATGGATGTCAACCATCAACTAGTACAACTACATAATTAAGGGTGATAGATAAATATTGATTGATGCAATTTTCAATGTTTTTAATTAATGACCCCAATCAATATATATCAATCACCTTTAATTATGGCATTGTGTTAGTGTGTTAATCATTATAAATCGTGAGTGGGCCTAATGGTTAAGAACATGTGTTTCCTCCTAAAAAGTCACATGTTCAAATCCAGAGGGGGTAGGGTATGTATACCTATATAGACTTTACCAGTAAAATCGTTGGGCAAGACTTTACCAATAGATACAAATAAAATTAAGTAGATTAAAGTGAGATTAAAAAACCATTGTTAAAGCGTGATGACAAAATTTCCAATATATTAATAAGTATATCATGAACAAAGTCTATCATGAACAAAAATTTCGAGCACACTTATAGTTGTTAAACAATGTGATATAAAAGAGCAATAGAATAATCCATATGGAACACATTCCAATAAAAGCATAAGTGATATATTATAATTTCGTAATAGCTTAGCCTGTAATAAGTTGCTTAGCTTACAGAAGAATAAGAAGCAGTGTTATGATTGGAAACATAAGTGATATATTATAATTTAGTAATAGCTTAGCCTGTAATAAGTTGCATAGCTTACCGAAGAATAAGAAGCAGTGTTATGGACCGGGGGAGGTGGGATTACTAGCTGTGCTTAAAGATAAAACTACCAATTAACGAGTTTGGTTAATAAAAAAATAAATGAAGAAAAGTTAATCTCCATAGTCTCAAAGTCGTAGTTTATACGTTTTAAGTTTTGGTTTTTCGTTATGGATTGTGTTTGTTTAATTTTATTTGTAAGCCTAGTATGAAATTTGAATGTCTAAATTTATATATTTTTATATATTTTAAGTGTGAAGAGTTTTTCAATATAATGAATTAATTTATATATAGAAATGCAATTCAAATAACAAAAAAAAATTGTAATTTCCTCTAAATTTAATTACGTAAGGCATACACCTATTAATAATGGACAGATTTAATAGGAGTTTAGTGCTTAATAAGTTTAATGATTAAATAGTGCTGGAATATTCTTAGTAGTCACACAAAATAAATGGCTATGATTTCAATCATTAACTTCCTAGCTATTATAAAGACATTCATTTATGTGTTTACTTTTTACATTTACCTAATCATATTACTGATTGTCAGGTAAGTGATTAACAAAAATTAAAATATTAACACCAGATAAATGAACTCAACCATTTATTTGTTAATCAATAATAAAATTTATTTGTGTTGCTTACCAAGAATAATTATTTATACTGCTTACCAAAAATAATTAGCATGAATTATTTGTACTGCTTACCAAGAATAATTCATCTGATGTTGAGGTCGTTTTTCCATTTATTTGACTGGGCACCTCCCAACGGCATCCGTCCAGGCCTGCTGGACATGAACGACAAGTTTGAATCTGTAACCCTAGAAAAGGCAGTGCCTCCGGAAACTATTGCCACACCACGCTTGCCTCCTCATGTCTACATGTATTAGACCTGTTTATATTAGACAGGTTTATTGATATGTCCTCGCACCCTTTTTTTTGTTTTTGTTTAATGTTCCAATGCTTTCATCGTTTCCATGTTTTTTATTTTCTTTTTCTGTCTCTTTTTACTCTGTGATCTACCCACTCTGTTTAGCAGGTCAGTTCTTTATCTGACTTTTTCAGGATTAAAAAACTGTTCGGTCGGTAATACAACAGGTTGTTAGGGTTTTTGCTAAAATTAAAATTTGTTTGTAATTTTAATATAATATACTAATTAAATTAAAATTTATTTATAAATAAAATAAGTCAAAGAAGAATTAGGATTTGTTTTCAAATGAAATATGCCTTTGGGCCTTCTTTCAACCACAATTATGTGTGGCTGTGCTAGTTAAACCATTGATAAAACAAAAAATCACATAACCATTTATATTAATAAAGAAAAAATAACCATTTATATTAATAAAGAAAGCCAATATTTGATCGTAAAACATAACAGATGCACCAGAAATTGTAAGTATTTCAATTAAATTAGTGTTGAAAAAGTCGATCTTTGATCATATAAACAAAAAGGTGCATCGGAAATTGGAAATTTTCCAATTAAATTAATCTTTGTATAATTAGTGTTTGCAGACCAAAACAGAAGTTTGGTTGAAGACAGAGCGAACATCCAATGTGCAACTTTCAAATAAATAAAATAACTTTATTTAATTCACAGAAGTATATGATAGGCGTCGTAAAATAGTTCAAGAATAATTAACGTGAAATTATAAAATATGTATGTCTGATGAGCAAAGATAGCAGCATATGTAGAAAGGAGTGTTTTTTCACGTAGAATATGGGTTTTAAGCCTCCTGCGTCAATTCTCTTCCCCAAATATTGCACTGATGAGTATTTTATCCCCAGGGAAAAAAACTCTATATTTGTTATTTAATGAGAGAAATCAAAATATATAGAGAACAGATTCTGGTATTCCACATCTAGTTTTGACAATATCATATTTTTTTATTTAATGAGAGAAATCAAAATATATAGAGCAGATTCTGGTGTTCCACATCCAGTTTTGATAAGATCGTATTTATGCCTAAAGGCATACACCTATTGATAATGGGCACATTTAATAGGTTTTTAGTTCTTAATACGTTTTTTATGTAGGAGATTAAATATGCTTAGAATATTCTTAGTCGTCACAATAAATGAATGGGTCTGATTTCATCCATTAACTTTCTAGCTGTTATAAAGACATCCATTTATATGTTTACTTTTTTACATCTACCTAATCGTGTTTAAAAATTACTGTATTCACTAACTTATTGCCACTACTAACTGATTAAAAAATATAAACAGATTTTCGTGAACCTGGCGTTTTTACTATGTTAATTAAAAGAAAAATCAAAATACACAGAAAGCAGATTCTGGTAGTCCACATCCCACATCTAGTTTGGATAAGATCAGAAGAACAGTGACATTCCACTATCCCAACGAAAAACAAAGTCCTCTTCCAAACCTAGAAAGTTCAGAACTGTCTAGATATCATCCATATATCACCAGCTAACAAAAAAATTTAATTCCAAACCTAGAAAGTTCAGAACTGTGTAGATATCATCCATATATCACCAGCTAGCCCAAAATTTTAAACGGTATTAATAAGGTTCTAACTAACTGAGAAGTATTCTATGTAGTGTAGCTTATAACAAATTTTTGATAACACAATAGTATTCTATGTAAAGTAGCTTATAACAAATTTTTGATAACACAATGAACACTTGCCTAAATGCTTAAGTATAAATGCTTAACCCAAAGCCACATTATGGCTTTAAAAACTTGTAAAAATAGAGTCCAACAGATTAATTTTCGTCATCGTTGTGAAGAACATGAAACTGTCACATTATATATTAGCTTGCTTATAAATTCATGTTTACTATAAAAATGTTAACCTAAAGAGGGATCACAGATGCTTTAATGTATAATA
>ML779757.1:833330-844621 GCA_009831015.1 Picea engelmannii | reverse complement strand
GAATCATCAGAATAATCCACTAATTCGGCCTATAGAACATCAGAAACAAACGACCAGTTCGGGACAGAGTCGACACTTCGAGGTGAAGTATCAAAGACGTTGTCCGAACCTTGTCTTGAGACCTCAACGTTGGCTTTAGACGCTTTTCGCGGGGCCATGATGGGAGATCCTTCTTTAGCTCTTCTGCGATAAAAATATGTATACATACAGAAATTAGTTCGCTGAGAAAGTGTGCTCTGCGTAATATGGAAGTGAATTTATTATAACGAATAACAACTCTATATATTTGAAAACTTAGTACTTTTTAAGAACATATCGGTCAAATCATGCTTAAAAATAAATTTAGCAATAAAAACCCAATCTTTATTTGTCGATTCGCCTTGTTTCTAATTAATGCCATAAATTTTGGCGGTTCGAAATGTCAGTTGTCATAAGGAAGAATTAAGACTACCTCGTAAACTATGCATGCATCAAATCATGGGAGATACTGGTTTAGCTCAATTAATCTAGTTTTACCAAAATTAATTAATCTTTCGGTACTCGTTGCATCGGGAAATTTTTCTTTAACCCTTTGAACCTCTAACACCCGAAATTGCGATGATTGACTTTGGTTAATAAAAAAGTAATTGTGATTAGGTGATTAATTAATTATGTAATTATTTATATCGCCATTTCGCGACTTGGATCTTCGAAGGTATAGCTTCCGGGAAGTTTGTATGCCGAGTTGCGAAACCACGAGATCGCGATGATATGTTTTAATTAAAAGGGAGGATAAAATCATATTAAGTGTTTAATTAATTATGTTCATATCTTTATCGTGACTTCGTGACTCGGGGCTTTGACAGTGTAGCTTTTTAAAAGAGAGCACGTCGAGTTGTGAATTTTCGACAGAACTTAACCACGGCTAAGCTTTTACCTTTAACCTTGACACGAATTATTAAAACAAGAAATTCATGGTTTTGGCTATCGGGGTTACGACAGTAGGACTTTTGGATTTAGTAAATGCCGAGACGTGAAGCCCTGATGATTTTTAACCGTGATTTAGGAAAATTTTACTCTCGTTACTGACCTGGGTAAAATTTTAAAACGATTTCTTCGTTTCATTGCTCGGGACTTGTGAACTACGTGATCTATAGCATCCGACATACAAAATCCCGAGGTAGAACAAAGGAGGAATTTTTTTTGATGAAAAGTAGAACTCGCCTCGAAAGTACAATAACTATCGCCGCTCGCGTGATAAGACTTCAGAGATTTTGAAACCACAGATGGAAAATACGAAAACCATCTTTCGATTTCGAGCATTAAGACATGATATTCGAGACGGGCTAGAAAAAACAAAGGCGACTCCAACATAAGGTGAGGATATAAATGCCTTAGACATTGCACGATGCAGTCTAGTAGGCCTTATAGCTGAGAATAGTTTGACCGTGGGAGTCAGGGCATGACTCCTACAAGATTTTCTCGATTGACGACATTTGGTGCACAACAACATTAGACGCCCAACAGACAAGACATTTTGATATCAAGATACGTCTATGGAACCCTTGTTTACGACACCTTGACGATATGTTCCTCAACAGAGGGATTCCTACAGGGGACCACCACATCCACGAAAGCACCGCTAACAGACGTCATTTAGGCTTCTCAGCAGAACAAACCAGGATCTTAGGCTGGTGGGCCAACAACTTCTATTCCGGGGCCAGGTGTAGTGGATTAGAGGTGGGTGATGGACATGTGGAGAGTCACTGTTATGGAACTTATCGGTAAATGTGGACATGAACATATCTCCCTAGATCCACCTAGATCTAGAACAAAATAGAACAGAATATGATGCTTTCCCTAAGCTCTAACCATTGAGTTTACTAGTTAACAAGAGATGGGAAACATACCATTTAAATGTCACTTCCTCTTTCCATTGTCATCCTAGCTCCACTCCAGTGCTCCTATGATATTGAATTTGCAAGGGGACACAAGCCAACCAAAGTGAAAGCAATAAAATGAACTCAACAAGAACCTATGTATGTGATCAAGGAATGATACAATAAAACAAGACAAGTTTTATGGGAAAGAAACATATCACTGTATCATATTAGAATGAAATTGGAGATTACAACCAAAGCCTTGATGTTGCAAGGTCCCCTCTCGATGACCCTTTTCTCCAACACACACACTTGCTCCAACCTTGAATGAAGAAGATCCACAACAACTTGATGAACTGAAATGAAGCCCTCAAGTATGAACTAAAGTAGAATTACTCATCCAATTCTTAACCTATTCAAGATTAATATTGCTTTAATGAAATTTAGAATTTTCCACGAGAGATCCCCCTTTATGTAATGTGAAGGAGAGATGGTTGAAGAGGTTAGGATGATTCCACCAAATTAGAGAAGCAAGTAAGATCCAAACCATTCGAATGCCACCTCATCTTCTAGAAGATCCCCTTCTAGAACTTTCATGAAACTTGACCTTTTCTTAGTCTTTTGACATCGTCGCACCCTAGCTGTAGAGAAGCTTGCAGAGATGTCACAGCCCAAATTTAGAGTAGGGGGCGACGATCAGGCATCGTCACACCCTGTGTATGGTGCAGCCTACGATGACCTTCTTTAATAGGGTTTTTGAGAAGAGAAAGTGAGTCACCTTCCTCATGGATAAAGACTCTTTTTATCTTTTCATGGGAACATGAACACATGTTATCAATGGATCACTGGGGTGACAAAAATAATGTGTGACTGGATGCCCCCTAAAGTATGAAGCTGGAAGTCGTGACAAACGAAATACTTTGTAGAATGTGTGTGTCAAAAACAAGGAGCACACTGATAGAGAACCTGCAAACAATCAAGAATCAACATAATAATATAGCATTGTCTGATGTAGGCATTCCCATACTCAGATTACAAAATTTTAGGTGAGTCATGGACACTAAATATACACTGTGGATCCATGTCATTGTGAATCGGCATAGCCACCAAGAATACACTGTGGATCTATGCTCTAAAATGACTCAAATTTGGACATAACCACAAGATATACAAAGTGGATCTATGTGTCAATACAAATCATAAATATTCCATCGCAACTTGGATTAGAATGACGAGATCCAGGGTCTCCATTTCCATCATCCCTAAGTACGACTCTAACTATGCGATTATAGGTGCTGAAGTCGAGCATGGTAGACACCACTTGATTACCGGTCATTAATGAAAACCGTTAACAAGTGCGAGGGAAATCACCATTAATGGAAAAGACTCCCAAGGTACCCCAGTACAATCCAATGAATATGAATAAACAAGTTGAAGTCAAACACTCGATGGAATCTTCCAATCAGGGGTCAATGATATGAACCCACTGTTGAAAGCGAAGAAACCTGCCATTGAGGCATGTAGGCTCTAAGGTACTGAATGATTTCTAGGTCTTGTTCCTGGATAATGAGTTGAAGTCGACAGGAAAATACTCGTCACAGGAGGGCCTTGATGTATCCCCATCAATGACATGAAATAAGTAACAGATTTGAAGTATATCAGAGTGTTAAGTGATTTAGAACTGACTTAGAGAAGGTCGACATGGTAGAATATTTATAACTACAGATGGTCAACTCGATAGAAGGATTGTTCAGGTTGGACTTCTCTTGAACATATGAATGACACAACAATGGCCTTGGCAACATTGAGTCAAGGAGGACCCAACATATGGACATGTGAATGGTCAGATGAGAGACAAATGGATTTCCCAACCTGGATAGAATGATGAATGGGGGTGTCATGTTCAAGAGTGACTATTACTGCCACTAAGATGAATACAGAGACACATTTCTTTCCCAATTCAACCCCACCATTTCTAGTGAGTACCTCTTTATTTTTACACAAGCTTGAAGAGGATGACATATGATTGTTGATGTAAGCTCGTCCTTCGGACGAGTCCCTCGAAGTATGTTTAATGAACCCTAAGAAGGAGTGGTTTGGTCCCATATGGGTCCTTCGATGTTTGTTTAATGAGTCCAAAGAGAGAAAACTTAGGGGTTTTTCATGTGTAGAGAGTCTAAAAAACACTTAAAGAAAACTCCATCAGTTTCCTTTTTGTAAATTAATCTGATGAGACCGAAAAAGTGATAACCTACCGCTCATAAATTTTTTTCTTCAAATACTTTTACGAGCGTGAAAAGAACAAGGTCGCTCGGAAATCTTTCCGTTTTTACGGAGCGTGAAAAGTGCTTAAAGGATAATCCATAGGTTTCATTTTTTGTGTTACCATTATGAGTCCAAAAAAGTGATAAAAGTATACTCGGTTACATTCTCCTTGATTTATGAGCACGAGAAAGAAAAAAAACTAAGCTCGAAGTTTTTCCTGAAAAACCCTAAAAGGATATGTAACAAATGTACAAAAACAAACCAAAAAGCAGATCCTTGTTTCAATGTTTCACTCCTAGAATTTTTATCTTCAAAAATCAAACACTTGCAAAGTCATTAGGACTTTAGGGTTTATATGAAATATATAAAATAATATAAAATACAAATAAAAAAGTGAAAAAGTCAAAAAAAATGGGTAAAAACCTCATTTCACTATTCCATTTGTCATTTCACCCAAACCTTGCTCAAAACCCCCCATTTACCTTGATTTTCAACTGCAGATTGCGAAAGGCACGAATGATCATCTGACGAACCATCTCCACAACACAACTAATCTTCATTTCCTCCAGCTTTCCATGGATTGAAATTTGTTTTTCATTGGTTAGAAATTGACTTTTGAGTTAATTTTTTGAGGGTAACTATGCGCGGAGGTCATCGCAAGCGCCCTATATCGGGCCCTGCGACGATCTAGGGTCATCGCAGGTGACCCTATAGCTGGCCTACAATGACTCCACACTATCCAGATTCCCTGGCTTGCAACGTGTGCAAATCCAAAAGTTCTTAAATATGAAAATGCCAACAAAAAATCTCCAGGGAAGAAGATAATGATGCTAATTTCTCTTTAATGTTCCACTGTAGGTTTTCCATGGTAAAAATCTTGGAATGGCGAGAGAGAGAGCACGAGGGGAAGAATACTTTTCCGGGAATGACCCAAGCATGGTAATGGTCCTTCGACAGTGTGGCCTATTGAAATTATTTAATATCCAAGGTATGAGGGCCCAACTGAGATTACTTGAGTACCTAGTTCACATGTGGGATGTGAACTAGCATGTGTTTCATGTGGGTGCTCACACTCTTAAGATAGATATAGAGGATATATATTTCTTAACAGGACTATGTCACCGTGGATCCCGAGTAACACTTACAGGTAGCAGAGGTGTAGGTGGACCTATGAACCACTATATCAATGAACATTGTGTGTCAGGTACTCATAAACATAGTGATAAAGTCACTATAAGAGATGTTTGAGACTTGACTCTATGGACCATCCTCTATACCATCAAACGCATGGCAGGGAGTGCAACTCCCCATATGGCTCTTCAGAGTTATTGTCAGTATGCGTTGGAATGTATGGATCCCCGAGTTTTAAACTGCTGTGAAGGGGTTCTCAAGAGTATGAAAAAACAAGTGACCAAGTGCAGGAGTGGTGAGCTGAAACATTTTGGATATGAGTCGATTTTGATATCCTTCTTCCTAGAGAGAGTCCTAGTTTTATGCTTACAGGTAGAGTGGGGTATACCTGCCCCACAAGATACTAGAATGAAGAGGTGGGTCAACCTCATGGTACGTCATGCAACCGGTCCTATCATTAGATATAACGATGTTTTCTTCGACTGGTTGAGAACTCAGATGCTCATGGCCGCCGACTATGCATATGCTGGGCTAGAATTCCGAGGTGATCCAGACCTAGCTCTTCTCAAGGGTTCCCAATGGGGGGACATAGGTAAGAAGGACATTTTGGTTATATGAGGTTTTTGTGATTTTTTAATAATATAAGATGTTTTTTATGTTGTTTATCCAATGAATAATAAAATTCTCTTTGATGATGTAGATATGGGACCTTACCGACCTCCAGGTTCATCCCATATCCATAGGCAAGGGGAGAGAGTTGATGCAACATGAGTAGTTGCTGCTGACTATGAGACTATAGAAAAAAACCTAGAGGGGCTCACGATGAACATCCCAGATGCCTCTATTGATGATATCTTGAGGCATTACCAGTGCCACACAGTGGCGTGTCTTCTTCCATTGGTTGACTACTCCATAAAGTAGCATGGGTAGTCACATGTTATAGCGAGTAGCATCCTTGATGCTCTATTGTATATGAAGTCATGTGCTTCACATTTTTGATATTTTGGTCTTTGGACAAAAGCACTTTTTGTAAAACTTTTATTGTTATATATATATATATGAGGCTTCTACCGACTTACTTGTTGTATATACAAAGTGTGATTGGATTTTATAAATGTCTCAAATGTCTATCTAACACATAATTAGCCAAAGCATCTGTTAATGTATTTAAACATCTAGGAATGTGTTGATATTTAATGTAATCAAAATTACATTCCAAGAGACGGATTCATAAATATACCCTTAACAACGTACAAGTTCAAATGGAGCACACATTACTCAATTGTAGGACTACTAACTGTGAATCGAGTCATACAATAAGATGACAAATTCCGAGTGAAACAACGTTGGTCAATAATTTGATGACTGGACTGTATTCCACAATATTGTTAGTTGCATGACCAAGGAAAATACCATGTAGACTAATCAATTCATCCATAGGTGCATAGATTTCCCAAGTAACAGATGCTAAGTTCTGAGTACCATGACTAGTGCCATCAACAAAGCCAATGTAGGGTAGCGAAGACACTGACATCTGGAAACCAAACACAACGCAAGGTAAGCAGCTGAAGGTTGAAACCAAACAACGAAAAGTCACACAAGAGTATGATACACTAAAATACAAGCACTCATGCAAAAGTGACTTAAGCATAGTACTTATTTAAGTAAATCCCATTTTTGGGTTCACTCAAAGGGATTCCATCATAATCAACAAGCTCATAAGCTCCCTTCTCCAACACTCATTTGAAAATATAAGGACCTCACCACATAGGCTTGAATTTAACGACCCCTAGCAAATCAGGATCTTGCTCGTAAAGAAGAACTAGATCACCTTAAGAAAAACACGTGGCTTGACATGTTTTTCATATTGGGATTTAACACATTTCTTCTGAGTTTCAATAACTAAGGTGACATCACAATGGGTTTCGTCTAGTTGCATCAAATACAAAAGACACTTCTCTTCTGAAGAGGTATCGAGGATAAGTTCAACGAACAGTTTCAAAGATGGTATCTCACATTCAATCAAAAAAATATCCTTGATACCATAAACTAACTGGAAATGTGTGAATCCCGTGGCAGCCTTGACGGATGTCCGATAGGCCCATAATGTTGAGAACAACATGGTGTGCCAATTTGTCTTTTGAATTCCTATCATACATCAAAGCATAGTAATGAGAACTTTGTTGATTGCTTCAACTTGGCCATTGGCCTGTGGATAATAGGGGGTTGAGTTTTCATGGTGAAAACCCAAATTTTCAGTCAGTTCAGACATCATAAAATTCCAAAAATGACTACTCTGATAAGTAACGATGGCTTGAGGGACACCAAACCTAGTAATGATATGATTGAATATGAACAAAGTTGTAGTTTTACCGGTGTTATCAAATGTAGGCATTGCCTTGGCCCATTTAGTGAAATAATCCACAACTACAATGATGTATCCATGCCCCCTGACCGAGTGAGGGTTACATGTCATGAAGTCAATGCCCCATTTGGCGAATGGACCAACAAAAAATACAAGATGAAAGGGAGCAGGATGAGATATTATCTTGTTATTATAATTTTGGAAAACATGGAATTTATGGACGACAATAATGAAATCCTTAAACAATGAAGGCCATAAATAATTGGCTCGTAAGATCCTTTGGGTAGTGGCATACCCAGACATATGGTCACCACATGCTCTGGAGTGACAATCATTCAAATCTTTCTCATCTTAATCATAAGTGAGACATTGTCAAAAAATGGATTCAATACCGCGGCGATAAAGGGTATCACCAAGAATGATGTATTGGAAGGCTTGATACCGTATACGACGACAATCTGTACTAGATAGATCAAGATGGAAAGTTTGATTCTGGAGATAGATAATAATATCTCCGTACCATACGTCATCATAACTGACTAGAAAAAGGGATTCATCAGGCAAGGAATCCTCTTCCATGTTTTCTGTCTCAGGAGAGGGAAGGTCACATATCAGTTCGAAAAAACCAAAGATTTCTTTGACTTAGCGTGTTCAAACTCCAAGTCAAACTCCTAGAGAATAACTATCCATTTGGAGTACTTTCCTCATAGCAATTGTCGAGTAAGGATATGTTGCATGGGGTTGCAATCAGAAATAATAGTGGTTCTGCGTAATAGGATATAATGATGAAAACGTTGGACAACTTGAATAGCTGCCAAGGCCAGTTTCTCCACATGTAAGTATTTGGTTTCGATAGTCGTGAGACTCCGACTCAAATAGTATATCACATTTTCATCATGTGAATCATCCTCTTGGACTAAGACAATAACAATGGTAGAGTTTGAAGCAGCTAAGTAAATGAAGTAATCTTGGCTATAGTCAGGGGGAAACAATAATGGTGCATGGGTTAAGGCAAGTTTCAAAGCTTCAAAGGATTTGTTCGCAGTATCGTCCCATACAAACTCGTAACCTTTCTTGAGTAGCCAAGTGAATCCTTTCATTAGTTCAACGTAATTGGGGATGAAACGACGCAAAAAGTTTTCCTTCCTTTGCAAACTTTGGAGCTGGCATAGTGTGGAAGGAGGAGGTAGATTAAGAATAGCCTCAACCTTCAAGGGGTATACTCGAATCCTGTGTCTCAACATGATAAAACCAAGAATTTGATCGGACTCCACAAAAAAAACACATTTGTGTGGGTTCAAATGTATGTGATAATAACGACAACGTACGAAAATGGCCCTTAAATGTGCCGAGTGATCTTGTTGACACATGGAATGTGCCGGTAGATCGTCAAGATAAGGTTGCACAATGTGCTTAATATCATGGAATTCATAAGACATAGCGCGCTAAAAGGTCACACCAACATTATTGAGACCAAAGGGTAATTTTCGATAGGCAAAGGTTCCCCAAGGGAAAATAAAAGTAGTCTTGTGTTGGTCCGCGGGTAAAATATTAATTTGATTATAGCTGGAGAAACCGTCCATTAAGGAGAATAATTCACTCCCGGCACAGTTGTCAATGATCTGGTCAATGAAAGGGGTTGGGTAATTGTCCTTAGGACAAGCCTTATTTATATCCCTATAATCTATGCAAATGCAGATCGTACCTTGTTTTTTATTTACCAAAACTAGATTGGATACCCACTCAGTGAATGCCACAGGATAGACAAAACCATCTTTAAGAAGTTTTTCAACTTTAAGCTTGATAGAAACAACTTTGCATGGATGTACTAGGCGAAGTCTCTGCCAAATGGGTTTAGCATCTAGGTATGTCTTAATCTCATGTACAATGATATTATGATCAATACCTGACATTTCTTCATAAATCCAGGCGAAAACGTCACAAAATTCTTGGAAAAGGGATTTATAAGTGTGGAACTCATCAGTAGAACATGAGGCCTCGATATGAACATTCTCCACGACTCTAGGTTTAATTGATATGTCGAGAGGGACGGTAGGTGAAATGTTACTCAAGTTCCCTTCGTATAAAACATCATGTGTTGACTCAGGAATGAAATAAATAACGATAACAGTCGACATAGTCTAAATCCATTGGTACTTCTCTATGGTATCACGTTCTAGGAAGAGAATGGATCGATGATTCCCATTGTCCTAGGGAGTGTATTCCATAGACATGAATGACATAATAATCTCATCTGTAGGAAATATCACATGAAACAGATCAGGAGATGAATCACAGAGAGAGGGAGGGGAGGGGGTTGTCGATTGAATAACTTGGTAAGCAGATTCGACCGGACTTAAAGGCATCTTGTCACCGTAACAAAGGTAATCGCCAGAGCTAGGTATGACCCATGGATCATATGAATCAGGGGTTTCATGAATAGTGGTCGATAGCATGTTAATAGAGGCAAAAAAAGGAGGGGGAATATCGAGTGGTGGGACTGGAAATGTACCCATAAACGTTGAATCTTTTAAAATACCCACGTCAACATTCTCATAATCGGGAGGTTTCTTTGAGATAAAAGGAATGTTTCGAGTGCATGAATCAGAATTAAAGATGCCCAGTTGGTCAATAGTAACGACCTTTCCTTGGTGTGAGAATCGTAACACATGGAAAAGGGTAGACACAACTACACGCATGGAATCAATCCAGATACAACCAAGTAAAAGGTTATAATGAAGAGGAGCATTGAAGACCTCAACCTCGACATTGACTGATTTACCTTCCAATGCAATAGAAAACAAAGGAAGAATACCGTAAGATTTAAAACCTATACCATTGAAAGCCTTAAGTGTATTGTGTGATTTGGTGAGGGAAGGAGAGCCAATATATTTCCAAAAAGTAACAAACATGACACAAGTTGAGGCTCCTTCATCAATAACGGTTCTACAAATATTCTTTTTTTCAACCACAACTTGGATCTAAAACGCTAACTAAGGAGGAAGCTTTGGAATGTGATCTTCCAAGTCAAAGATTATTAATTTAGTATCCGTGGGATAAATTCCACCAATATCCTTTAACATTGGCTTCCGTTGAATAGGAAAAATTTGAAGGAATTCGATAGCTGACATCGCAGAGGGTGCTTGCGCAAGGTCTTCTACAATACTGTAGTTCTGGAAAGCACGTGCATGAGGATTGAACGCATAATTTCGAACAACGCTCTTGGGAGGAGGGAGAAGAATTGTATCAAGACCCGGTCTTTTGGGATGAAGAGGACCGTTTGGAGGTGAAGTTGTGGGAGAAGGTTGAACCAATGAAGGTGGTATATCATCAACTTTCTCCTTTGACGGAGAGTAATCTTTGGCTCAAGTTGTGACTACAACTTCATTCTTTTTAGAGTCACCAGTACACATAAGGACATAATACAAGTTAGAAGGAAAATCTTGGTCATGAATAACCAATTGGGATTGCTGTTGAGAAGGGAAAGGTTATGAAAAAACAATAGGTGTAGAAGGCTTTCCGGTCCCTTGTAGGAACTTAGTAACCTCGACGCGTCTTGGACAATCTTTCATGTAATGATCATCACCACAAATAAGGGAAGGGTAACAAGGTTTACGTTTATCTTTCTCATCAATGATCTACATTTTGGATTTATCAGATTGTGGATTATG
>ML779757.1:770411-823569 GCA_009831015.1 Picea engelmannii | reverse complement strand
GGTTAAGTGATCTAGAAGATGCTTCTAAGGAAGATATTTGGAGAGTATAAATAAGAGGCAAGTCTCTCTCATTTTATATCACATTTTTGAGAATATTGAATATCTATAGGTGATTGAGGTAACCAAAGGATATCTAATCCGAATTTCAGAGGGAAGGTGAAGAAAATAAGGCTGGAATTCAAAGGAGGATAAATTCTTTTGATGATGCTTTTTAAGGTATGTTATTTACAGTTCATATCACCATTTTCACAATAATTTTTTTCTTTTCTAGAATGATTCAAATAGTGAAATTGATAGGCCATTGAGGAAGCATATCCAAGTATCTATGGTTAAAATTTCATCTTGTGGGTCATTGTTATTTTGGAGTTACACTCCGTGGAAAATAAGGTTTGTGGCTAGTCCTAAAACTAGTCTAAAACAAGTGTTTCAGGTAAAAACGTCATAACTTCTTCATAACAGATCCAAATTTAGTAAGACCAAATTTTTTGGTTAGAGTATAGTCTGTAGTATTCTGTGTAACATTTTTAGATCCATCTGACAAATATTCCATGCGACACACGCTCTACAAGGCCGCTTTCTAGAATAAGCTAGAATTCAACAAGGTATACCATTTTTTCTATAAATCCTTTTATGAGAGGTTCCAAGTAGTGACACCTGGAGGAATTGCATAAAACAAACTAAAGAACATTGTGTATTATTTTCAGATCTTTATTCATTATAGGTACATAGTTATGATTATTTCAAGTTAGGATTATTGACTAATCCCAAACTAGTCATATGAGACTAAAGAAAAGTTTGATGAAAATGCTAGTTTCTTGTTGTGAAAGTTAATGAAGGTTTGCAGGTATGTGATCATATACACTAGGTCTATTACAGAGTTACAAGTCATATTTGGATACTGATATTGATGAGGGATTTTGGTTAAGGTACATGTTGGGTACATGGTTGAGACAAGTAGTTGATGAGTTGGCACATACATGAGGTGTATAGTTGATAATTTTGGTACATATTGATGAGTAGTTGATACATGATTGGTACATGGTTGGAGGCACTTGTTATTAGTATTGTTGACACATGGTTTATGGATGATGTAACATACTTGTATTGGTATATTATTAGAAGCACACATTGATCTTGGTGATGATTATGAGTTGTTGTGTTATGGTTGGTTGATTCACATCTTTGAGAGTTGTCTTGGTGATTAATCCTGGTGAGTAGATCTGATTTGGTTGATAAGATTGATGAGATAGGTTGTTTGTATAGGTTGTTGTGACAGGTTATTTGTACAAGTTTGGTGCATGGTTGATTCACTTGTTCATGGTACATGTCTTGTATAGGTTTGGTGCATGGTTGATGCACTTGTTCATGGTACAGGTTTTTTACAGGTTTGGTGCATGGTTGATGCACTTGTTCATGGTACATGTTTTGTACAGGTTGGTGCATGGTTGATGCACTTGTTTATGGTACAAGTTTATTGGTATAGGTTTACAACAATATATATCACAATGATAGTGTGATAGTGGTTCCATAATTATACTTCTACATCAGGGAGGTTGGACGGGGCAAGGACAGGTGGTTGTAGCCACCTTCCAATTGTAGCTAGAGAACATAGGGGGTTGTATCCTCCTTTTGGTTGTAGCCAGAGAATTGGGGAGTTGGAGATTCCCTCAGGTTGTAGCCTGAGAAACTAGGGAGTTGGAGCCTCTTTCTAGTTGCAGCTGGAAAACAAAGGAAGTTGGTGCTTCCAATGAATGTAATTCTTCAAGAAATATAAGAAAAAATATTTCGTGGTTTTCTCCCACTTTGGGTTTCCACGTAAAATACTAGTGTACTTTGTATGTGTATGATTGTTCATTTGTTCATTGCTTATTTACTATGAAGTTATTGGATGATAATGCTACATTGATATAACACTTGGATTATATGGTTAAAAAGGATTAAATTACTCTATTATTGATTCACCCCCCCTCTCAGTAATCCAACAGGGGTGACCAAAATAATGTGTAATAGTCACCTTACCAACAAGAGTGTCCAGTTGAAAGGGACAGAGCGACCGAGTCAATAGGACACACTACTATGGCAGATATGGGAAAGGCCCATAGGATTCATGACTGCGGTAAATAACTGCCAGGCCAAGCACCGGTCCACTGTTCTTGAGGCATTAGGTTCCATTGCCAAATGAAATTTTAGTATTTGTTAGACCCTGGTGGTATGGAGAGATCTAATTCTAGTACCATGCTGAAGGGATTTGGGTAAGGGAATTTGACAAGATGAGTTTAGATTTTTCGATGTGGCTTCGGGTACCAAACAGATGGTTGTATGAAGGGGTATGAATTGCCACTTTAACTAGGGATGGTGTAATGAAGTCTGACTTACATCACGATGTTAAGACCTTATGGCGACATGATCAGTACAGACTGGTGGGAATCACATGATGTGATACTCAACAGTAATATGAGGTGATTGAGTTGGACCGACGATGAAGGACAAAGAAGTGTGATTGTAGGAAGAAAATGGGGAGTATCCCCGAGTTTCATTTCTTCCCTACAACTACAAGAGAGCATGTGCAAGGATGAAAGTTATATGCATACTTAGCGCCAAACGTCAAGGTCGTGGCAGAAGGATTATAAGACCTTCTGGTAGTATAAGAGTTTGCGGATGTTATTCCCAAAATAATTACCAAGTGTGCCGCCAGAAGCCAATATGGAATTTACCATCGACCTAAAACCTGGAATTGAACCGATGGCAAGAAAGACTTATCAGATGTCGACCCCTGAGTTATAGGAGTTGAAAGTGCAACTGAAGGAGTTGTTGGACCTAGGACTTATACATCCAAGTGTATCGCCTTGGAGTGATTATGTTAATTTCATATAGAAGAAGGATGGGTCGTGGAGACTCTGCTTGACTACCACCGAGAATTCCTTGATGACATTTTGATATTTTCTCGGATGACAAAAGATCATGACGAACTTTTACGCTTGGTACTACAGTGTTGCAAGAGAACGAATTATGGGAAGAGGTCACAAAGCTATTGAGGATTCGTTTCTTAGGGAATTTTATCTTCGGTGAAGGTGTCACCGTGGATCCAGTGAAAGTAGAGGCTATTATGGAGTGGCCTGCGCTGACAAATGTCCCAGAAGTGCATATCTTCATGGGTTTAACGAGATATTATCGATGGTTCGTTGAGGGTTTCTCGAAGATAGCAAATCTGATTACGGAATTGCAGAAGAAAACGAGAGGTTTGTATGGACCGAGAAATGCGCGAGGAACTGTTGACGACAATGTTGATACTAAGGGTCCCTGACATGGACAAGGACTTCTTGGTATGCACGGGTTCATCTGAGGAAGTCTTAGACAAAATCTTGAGGCAAGACGATTGAGTGATCAGTTACATCTCGAAGAAGTTAAGGAAGCATGAGGAGAACTATGTGACACAGGATTTGGAGTTGTTAGCCATCGTGTATGCCCTGAGAGTGTGGAGACACTACCTAATTGGATGAAAATTCAAACTAAAAATGGACCCCTGTGGTTTACAACACCTTTTTATGCAAAATGACTTGAACGTGCGAGAAATGCATTGGTCAAAATTGCTTATCGATTATGATTTTTAGATTTCCTACTTAAAAGGAATAATGAACAGAGTGGGAGACGCATTGAGGCAGAGACCACACATGTTTTCAGTGATACCTCTTCAAATGAATCTATGTGAAAAGATTCTAACTACAATGCAATGCTAATTGGTATAAATAGGGTAAGGAAGTTTTCGGGCAAGACACCATGTTGGTACCAAAATTGAGGGATACAACAAATATTTGAGAAAAATAACTAGATTTACTTACATCCCAATGACGAATTGAGAAGTTTTGATCTTATGCAAAGCTCATAAAGTAGTGTACATGGCTCATCTAGGAGTCATGAAGATGAGGAATGACCTCAAGCCCTTATTCTTCTGGAAGGGATAAAGGCAGACATCATCAATTGCGTGGAGATATGTATAGAAGGTTGACAGGTGAAGGATGAACATAGAAATATGACATGATTGCTACAACCACACACTATTTCAAAATCGACATGGGAGGTCATTTCGATGGACTTCACTGTTGAATTTCCGCTGACAACAAGGAGGCACAACCCGATTGTCATGACAGTTGACACTCTGATGAAGAGTTCACATTTTGTCCCTATGCCTATGACGCATCATGTGCCAAGTATAGCTAGAGTTTATATTAGCAAGATTTTGAGACTACCAGATGTACCAAATGAATCATATCTGATAAGGGATTCAGTGTTTGAAAGAGGATTTTGGACAAGTTTCCCAAGAGGCCTTGGGAACACCAATGAAATTTAGTACATGTCCTTGAGATAGACAGGCTGGCTGAAGGAACAAACCAATTTGGGAAGGTTGTGTTGCATATGTGTGTGTTGGACCAACATAAACATTGGGAATAGTTCTGGCCGCTGGCCGAGTTTGCGTGTAACAAAAACCATCAAAGCACCATTAATATGGTGCCTTTTGAGTTTATTGATGGGCGACCATGTCAGATGCCTTTGAGTTGGGATCGACTCGAGGATGGGGTCCTGGTAGGACGAGAAGCGATCCAAGAATTGAAAGAACAATTGCAAACAATATGAAAGGGGATGGAAGAAGTGCAGGATCAAAAGAAGGAACACCAATGCACATCACATTGACCATAATTATGAAGGGCCTAATGGCTAGTCATGCCTCATTCTTTGAGGCGTTATGTGATGTTTATCTTGTATCTGTGTGTGACTTTAGGTCAGTGATCCTATGCATGATATTGGCTAAGTTCTTGGAGGATGTTGGGCAAGGGTGTGCTCACGACGGAGCCAATCCACTTTCTAGACCATCGTATTCGACAACTACGATGTCGAATTGTCGATCAGGTCAAGGTCCAGTAGGAAAATTATAGTCCACATTTTTCTACCTAGGAGGACACATATGATATGTGTTTGCGGTTTCCATTTTTGTTTGATTGCTAGAATCTTCGATATTGTCAGATACTTTATTTTTTCACTTGTATACTGTGAAACTTCAAGACGAAGTTTAAAACAAGAGGGGGTGTATGTAACATCCTGCTCTTGCAAAAACTTGATTAGAATTATTCTTTGAGGACACTTGCGTGAAAGTGATCCAGTTCCTTATATGATTGACTGCTTCACTTATGGATTATGATGATGTTGTGGATATGATGATATGTTATTTGATTATATTTGTATCGACATGTGCTATTGACTGGTTTATCCTGAGTGTGCAGGAATGTAGATTGATTGAGGATGTCGATGGCATCGATGGAACTCCTTGGACTCCAGATCGAGTCAGGGAGTGGACTGTTTATGGTTTGAGTGTTTTTGTTATTGCATATGCGACATATGACTGGTAAATTATGATGTTGATTTTGGATCCCTGACATGTTTCATTGATGGATGCAGACTGACGACAACCTGCTAATTAGTCTCACATTTGGAGTAAAGGGTTCATGCACAACAACCATAGATATTGAGGGAGAGGTGTGGCAACAACCCTGCCACATCCTACTAGCACTCATGTCGTGGCTCAAACTGTAGTTTAACGATTACCTAGTTCAAGATATCCACAATGCCACGAGGGCATACTGAGATAGTTGCTCACGAAGATTCTAAGGGGCACACAATAAGGCAGAGTACTTATTCCTTAGAGGCCCTTAGTCTCCCACAAGGTCACCTAACAAAGTATTGACTCCAAAGGCTTGACATATACCAAAATCAGTCAAAAGGCAAGTGACACCCTTGGAGCATGTAGTGCATCTTGAAGGGCATGTCACATAGATGGAACTTGAATGAAGGCAAGTGGCACCCTTGGAGAACATAGTGCATCTTGAAGAGCATGTCACAGTTTTAACACTGGTGATTCAATGAACCTTGGTACCTAGAAAACGATATCTCATTTTGACCTGGTCAACCTTAAGATATTTGTTGCACGAGTAAAGTTTAAAAATTATAAAATTTCCCTTAAAAACATTTTTGCTGAGCCTAGTTGAATTTAAAGGCCAGGTCTAAGTAGGACATGAGAACTAAAAATTAATTAAGCAAGTAATAAAGGGGGGATGAAGAAAATGGGGGTAAAAATAAAATTTTAAAAATTAATGGAGGATTAAATTATTTAAAAGATTAATTGTTGGCTATGTGCAAAACTTGCTAATTTAGAACTTAGACCAAAAAGGGGAAACTTAAATACAAAAGAAATGTGGAACATAGAAGGGAATCTAGTCTAGAGAACTTTCCAATTTTGAACTCAACTAAGCTTTAAGAAAGACATTAGTCATTAAGGGAATGTGAGGGAGTAAAGGGACATTGATGAGCGTTTCTAGGAACACTTTTAGGTGGGTGAAGGAAATTGAAAATTTAAATTAATTACTTAAATGAATTTGTGGTGCAACTAAGGGATCATGTGACAAGTGTACGGGGAAGAATTTTCCTAATAATAAATTAATAAAAATAATTTAGTGTACGTTTGGGCAAGAAGTCACTAAGAAAACTCTATAAAATAAATGGTGGAGGAGGAGAATGAATCATGACTGGTAGGTGTAAGGTTATGCTGCCACAGGATGCTTGTTGTATGCTGTCGGGGTTGAGCGTTGTTAGTGTCAGCTGTTCTGCTACTTCTGAGGTGTCCAATAATGGTGGGAAATAAGGTCGAAGGAGATCCATGTTGAACATTGGGTGCAGGCCAAGGAAAGGAGGAATGTTGAGGTCAAAATCATTATCCCCCATGACCTTGGTGATGGCGTACAACCCATAACAGAGTGGGTGAAGCTTTCGATGGGGTCCTATAAGGCGTTCTATCTGTAAATGCAACCAAACTTTGTCACCCACTTGAAACTTATGTGGCAACTGATGTTGATCATGGCGCTGCTTGTACTTGTCATTGGACTTTTGTAGGATATGCTGAACCTGTTGGCGGATGTGTTGGATCCGCTCAATGAACCGGGTGGCTTTGTCAGCTTCAGTTGGAGCATGAGATGATTCGGTTGAGGTGACCGCAAGGGGAAGTGCAACATCTATGGGACCCAATGGTTGGAATTCCAACCCCACCTGAAAGGGGCTATGGCCGATTGAGATATGAAGGGATCGGTTGTAGCTATGGTGGACATAGGGAAGGCTCTCATCCCATGTGCGAGGGTGCTTGGAATTATAGATGTGAAGGATATGCACAATCATTCGATTTATGACCTCGGTTTGGCCATCTGTCTGGGGTGGAAGGACGTGGATTTGGTGAGCTTGGTGTCCAACAATGACCAGAGTCTCGACCAAAATGTGCTGAGAAATCAACTGTCATGATCTGAGACAATGGTTTGTGGGATTCCAAAATGTACCCAGACTCGTTCAAAGAAGAGCTTGGTAGTGGGCTCTTCTGTGATGCTCTTCTTCCAGGAAACCAAAATCACTATCTTAGAAAATTGATCAACAACCAAAAAAACACAGTCATTTCCCCTCTTGGTGGATGGGAGGCCTGACATGTAGTCCATTGAGATGGATTCCCATGGCCTGTCAAGAGTAGGAAGAGGGGTGTATATGCCCTGTTTCTTAGTGGTCGATTTGGCAATAACGCAGGCAGTGTAGGACTTGATATACTTGCTGACCTCTTTTCAAAGTTTCATCCAGTAGAAATGTTTATGTAGAATTAACACTATCTTTTCGACGCCAAAGTGTCCTACCACCTGACTGTAGTGGGATTTTCATATCAGCTTCGCTCGCTTGCTTGATGGAACACAGATATGGCCCAGACGACACAACAACCCATCCCGAAGATGGAAATTATCGCCAATTGCATTTGCACCCAACATTTGGTAAGTGGTGGAGAAGTCAGGGTCTGTCTCATAGAGTTGGGGCCATCCATAGGTCTCATGGCCGCAAGAGTCTAGCACCGTGGTGAGTGCCGCGATTGGAAGTCTACTGAGGCAATGAACGACGCTATTGGTGCTTCCTGTTTTATACTTGATGTTGAGGTGGAATTGCTGCAAGTATGTGGACCACTTTTGATGGCGATCATTCTGCAATTTTCCTTATGTCTGCATGAACTGCAATGGCTTATGATAAGTGTGGAGGAATGTCTCCTTCCCAAGAATGTAATGTCTCCACTGGCGACAAACTTGCACAATGGAGTACATTTATTTTTCATAAGTAGGGTACTTATGGACAACATCTGATAGTGTCTCACTATGATAGGCCACGAGGTGGCCATGCTGAGTGAGAACGATGCCCACAACATAGTCTGAAGCATATGTCTCAATCTCAAAGGGCTGTTGCAGGTCTGGTAGTGAAAGTACTAGGGATGAACACAAACGCTACTTCAAATCATCGAACACTTGTTGTTGGGACCGGCCCCACACAAATTTATCCTTACCACCACCCCTGGTTATTTGGCTGAGGGCCCATGCAATATGGGAGAATCCCAACACGAACCCGCGATAGAAATTGGCAAGGCTCTGTGAGTGTGGTTGGGGCTGGCCACTCATGGATGAATTGGATCTTGGTAGGATCCACATGTACGCTATGCCGATCAATGATGTAGCCCAGGTAGTGGACCCTGTTCATGCCGAAGGACCATTTTTTCAAGTTGGCGTATAGCTTGTGATGCCACAGGGTGTGCAAAACCTACTGAATATGCTGCAAGTGTTCGGCCCAAGTCTTGCTGTAAATGAGAATGTCATCCAGATACACCACTACAAAAGTATTGGTGAATGGTCACAGGATATCGTTCATCATCTTCATGAAAGTGGCTAGAGCATTTCTCAAACCAAAGGGCATGAACGACCATTCAAAAAGGCCTTCCTTTGACTTGAAGGTGGTCTTCCATACATATGTCTATTCTATCAGAACCTGGTGGTATCCAAACTTCAGATCAATCTTACTGAAGTATTTTCCCCCATGAGTTGATCAAGGATGTTGTCGATTCGGGGAATCGGGTACCAGTTTCTGACTGTGATTTTATTCAGAGCCTGGTAATCAATGCAGAGTCACCAGGTTCCATCTTTCTTCTGTACCCGCATGATTGGGCTTCCACAAGGTAAGGAGATGGGACGAATGTGCCCCTTGTGGAGCAGTTCTTGGATCTGTCACTTGATCTCCTCATTCTCTAATAGAGAGTGACAATAGACTGACCCATTGGGCAGTGGTACATTAGGGGTCAGATCAATGGGGTGTTTGACTTGGCAGTGCAGAGGTACCCTGATAGGTGAGGAGAAGATATCCAAGTAATCTTCCACGACCTTATCTACTTGCTTCTTCTATGTGGAGAGGTCGGCCACAAAGACCCTGGATGTGGCTGTGATATTTCGCTTATTCTGAGAGCTAATCACGAAGAAGACAAACTTCCCCATCTGAGAGATGACCTTCTTGCATTGCTTAGTAGTGATCAAGGAAATAACACTAGGTGGGACTGCCTCAGGTATCCTGTACAATTTCCTGTTTAAAGTAGTAATAACACTACGAGGCCTAGACTCATATACAACATGACGTTTCCATAAATGAGGTTGGCCCAAAATAACATCACAAACTTCGAGAGGAGCAACATCACACAATACCTCATCTTTGAAGGGCTTGATGCTGTACGATAGTCAACACTGTTGGATGACAAGGAGATCACTTCCTTGGCGGAGCCATTCAATGGTGTAGGGTTGTGGGTGTGGGGTTGTCGGTAGGGCTAGTCACTTGACGACCTCTGCTGAGATAAGGGTCTTCTAGCTACTGCTATCAACGATGAAGTGCAACGAGGTTCCTTTTACCCACATATGTGAATGGAAGAGGCGCTCTCCTTCTTCTAGCTCGTCTAGTTCACCAGGCTGGAGCTTGGTGGTAGCAACGGTGGCACTGGGTTCCATGTCAATGATCCATCTTCCCCTTTCTGGTTCTGGCTCAGAGTCTGAACCCGCATCTGATTTAGAGGCTTTCACTTCGACCACCAATGACTTCTTTGAGCGACAATCAACAGTGTTATGCCAAGGGCTCTTATGGAAGTTGCATCACTTCCTGGTATCTTTCTTTGTCTTTCCGGTGTCCTTCTTTGCTTGTGGCTTGGACTGGTTATCCTGATACTCTCCATCTTTGCTCTGTCCTTTGTTTTGTGGGTTGGGGCCATCATTTCATGGCTTTTGTTGTGAGGGGTTACCAGGCCCACATTGCCGCGTCTTTTGTTTGAGCTTCTGCTCGATTTTGATGGCATATCGGTAGGTCGTGCCCAAGGATGAGATGTACAGAAATTCCATTTCGGTCTGGATATATCTATGTAGAGAACTGCGATACTTGAACACCACATGTCGCTCTAAATATTTGATACCCAGCTTGGTGCGTAAGGTATGGAAGATATTTGTGAAATATGGCACTGCTTGGTCTCTTTCTTGCTATAGTGTGGTCCATTTGGTATACAAGTCTGCATAACTTCTGACAGGGTAGTATTGTTCCTTAATAACATCCTTGAAGGATTCCCAGGTGGTTGTGACTATAAATAGTGAGGGTTACTCTGTTTCCTTTTTCTCACATAAAGTTTCCCACCAATATTTGACATGGGGAACGGTTTTGAGAACACAAAAGTAATCTTTTCTCTATTCGAAAAGTTACGGACAAAAAAATACCCTTCTAGTATATTCAACCACTTTTTTACAATATATGCATCTATTTGACCTTCAAATATAAGAATACCGAAGTTTATTTGTACCTTGAAGGGGCGGTGCCTCCGCTCGAAGAAGATGCGTCGCCTACTGGTAGCCACCAAAGGATTTGCGCGAAACTATCCATCATCTCGTTCCTCTGTTGCATGAGGGCTTCCTCAATAAACAGTTTGAAAGGATCTCATGTCTCGTCATCTTTCTTTTCTCCTACCATGAGAGGTTGTTTGGGCATGCGAGAGCTTTTTTCCTCAAGAGAAACAAGCTCGAGACCCAACTCTTTGTACTCCGACCTTGTTGGGGACATGCATTAAGACGACAAAGAGCAGACCACTCTGATACCACTAATCCAGATTTTATGAGTAGAATGAAATGACTACAGATTATTAACAGGTGCTTAACACAAAATAACAGAGATACAATAAAACTGGTTTTCTATTCAATAAGGAAATAAGCTGAAACTGTAAAATGCAGCGGAAACAAGCTTGCTGGAATGGTGGCGGCTTATCTTTGAGAAGAGATGTGTCGGCTGCGCTCATTCGTAAGAAGATGATTACAATGAGGCTTTGAAGGCCTTTTTACAATAAACAAGAATTCCAAAAACTCTAGACATCCAAAAACCTAACCCTAGGAGATGAAGCGCGAAAAGTCATGTGGGCCCCGTTTGGGTAAGTTAGTACATCAATTTCCCGGGGTCGTAACATTGCATACGATCTCCGTTTTAGGCGCATGATAGCTCGCTGGAAAGGCATCGCCGAGGAGATTCATTTTAGGGAGAAGTATCGAAGGAAATTATATATTTTAAACCCTTTTTCCCAAAAAACGTCGTTTAGGGCCTCAAAATGTCTCCGGAAGTTTCAGGACTCGAAAAGCTGCTAAAAATAGTAAATTACCAAAATTGTCAGAAAAGGTTTTTGAGCCAGTTGGAAAAGGTGGGTGACCACCAATATCCACTTGGATCAATTGGTAAATAAATTAATTTTGTATATGGATTTGTATGCTAATGAAATTATAACAGATTTCAGTTGGAAAAGGTGGGTGTCCGTACGCTGATAAAATTATAACAGATTTCTAGAACTGGTAGTGTGTTGTGGAGCGGTATTCTTAGATTGTTGTTAGAGAAATTTTATCTAGAATATATATATATTTTACATTAAAAAGGATCTATGCATTTCCCCATCTCTACCTTGGGAGGTAATGGTATAAGCACTCCCGAGAGAACTCTAAGAATCTGTGCAACAACGGTAATAATAGTGCAATCGAAGCCCAAACAACAATCTTATGTTTCCTTGTATTAAAACCCTGAGTTCACGCCTAGTAGAGTTTTGTGCTTTTAGGATTCTTTTTGTCTAAGTTTTTTGGGCAGAACTTCATATGCACCAGATTTGCTGAAGTTGGTGTTCTCGTTGAAGATGTAGGTATAGATGTCTTCGGCAGGCCTATGGGGTTCTGGAAGAAAACATTAAATAACATATTAGTAGCATGGAAAATCACCAAAACTGAAACCTGCGCTTGCGCTTGAGAATATAGGTAGAAAATAATTTAATCATGTTCGACGGACTCTCTAATTTTACGCTTGTCGTTGAGACTTTCTCTTTATGCCTCTGAAAGATTCTTATTAACTTTTAGTTTAAAAAAAGTTATAAATTTTTTTTAAGCTACTGAACTAACAGAGATAAGGGGACCAAGGGAATAATTTTTTCGACATAAACCCATATCTAAAACAATGGCTCTTAACATATTTCCAGCAAATTACGATTCGACGAATTTCTATGCAAACAGTTGTCTCCAGCGGCTTTTTTCACGAATGTCCATGAAATCAGGCTTTTATAATTTGTTCAATTCCAATTTTTTTTAAATTTAAATTTATAATTTCTTATTAGGAAACACTTGTTTTTAACCATTATAACTAAACTTTATTTATAAAACAAATAACATCAATTTCTAAAAATAAAAATATAAAAAAATTATAAAAATATGCTACTTTAAAACCTATGCAATACATAATTAGCATGCTTTAAACTTTAAGGTGCAGAGTTTTGAAAATCCAAAAATATACCAAATGCAAACTAGTCACTATAAAATCATCTCGAAAGAGCCCCGTTAACAAAACCATGGACAAGATATTCTTAATCCATTAGCAATGATTTTGTTAATAATTTTGAAAGAGCTATTATATAAAAAGATTCACCAACATTTACTAGAATTTTGGGGATTTTTGTGTTATTTATTTGATCAAACTAAAAGAAAAAGGCATCTATGCTAGGTGCTTTTCCCTCCTTTATGTTTTTAACAATCTATTAGATACACAATTCATACTAGTTTATGAATTTTGATATATAAAATCACTGTCACGTGAGTGACATTACATTGTTGCTTGTTGTAAATATATCTTTTCACTTTTCGTTTAAATTAAGTTAGTCATTGTGGAATCTTTTCTAAGAGGTAGTAAGGTGGTATGAGGTTAAAAAAGAATTTGAAAAATGTAGGATAGATGTTTATTTGTTATTATATATTAATATATAATATTAAATTTGTTAATAAAGTATTTTTATAAAATGTAATTTTTATTTAATTTATGAATAAAAATGACGTTTGTTTAAAAAAAAAAAATGTGGTGACAATGAAATTTTGTTAATAATCTTGTCACTTAACTTGGTGTCATGGACCACCCACATACATACATATTTAAAAAAAACTAAGTTTTTATTGTGTGGGATACTAACTAGTGTATTTAAAAATATTCAAAATCTTAAAAGATGGCAACATATGTGAAGGTAAAGCATAACAATTTTGTATTAAATATATAAATATTAAAATCCAATAATAATTAAAATTTTATAGCAATTCCAAATTCAATAAAAAATGTTATAGGTTGATTGTTTTTTTTTCTCAGAAAAAAAAAAAATGTAATTTTATTTCAACATGTGTGAACAAAATTACATTTTGTAGATGCACTTCGGGTGCATTGATGTAGTGATTTGAGCCAACAATGTTGACTGTTACGTAATTTTTTTTTTCCATTCAATTACATTCTGATTGTTCTTCAAAAAAGATTACGTATTCATGTTTGTTTAGATAATTATAATCTATACAACATACTCTCTTTGGTAGACTACAAAATAACCTCAGACTGTTTAAAAGACTGGATATATATCTGAAAACAAAACCGGATCTAGACTGTAATGATTGCAAGAAAACATTTAGTTGTATCCTTGATTTGTTGTGAAATTGATAATTTTATCCTTGCATTGGAAGGACTTCTATAAAAGGCCCGTCGAAGAGATCTGCTTGTGTTCCATCCTTGAATTCTAAAATTTTCAATTGGCCCAAAGCCAAATGGATGCCCTCTTTCGACCTATGGTCTGCTTCCTCATTTCTCTCTGTAGATATGACAACAAGTGAAACTGTCAAAGGTGCTCTGTAAATATTTTACTTCTTCAAAAAATGAAACTAATCTTAGATTGAGGCATCTATGGGCTCCCCTAGACCAATTTATCATTGCTATGGAATTGCCAAACAAATTGATCTCCCTGCAACATTTTTCAATGGAAAAAATGATAAGTAGTTTTAGTCTCATGAGTTCAACAAAATGTTTTGTTCCTTCACCTAGACCCACCTTAGACTCTAGACACTTCCTTTTCCGGATCTTCGTAGTACCTTCCTTAGTGCAAAGGTTATCCCCAACCTCCCTTAAGGGTTAGACATAGACCTCTAAACCCCTTTTATGCAGCTCTATGACCTCATCCATCCAAGGAGAAGCTTGATGTTCTTCTGGATTTAGAAACGCCAAGATAAAACCCTTTGTGGAAATAGGAGGTATCTCTCCATGTGAACCACTGCTTCTTGGTGGCAGGGTTGAGATCCCCAACAAAGTCCCTTTAGACGTCACTACAACTGGCGAGAGAAAAATCTCTCCATGAAGGGATGTGAAGTTAAAACCTTCTGTCAAAATTGAACCCACAAACAAAACCCCATACTCAATTATTGTGGTGCTCCACAAGGATGAAACTTGGGTTGAATCTAGGTGGGAAGAACTCTTTTTCGAAAAATCCTGTGAAAACCTTATATGCTCTCTCTCCGACCACCATTGTTGAAGCCATGTGGATGAGCCTTCAACCTGTAAACCTACAACCTTCTTTCTAGGATGGTAATGGGTGGGTTCTGAAACTTCAACATCTTCTTGTGTGGGATGAATGTCTCCTCTAGGGAAAGAGACATTCCTAAAACCACTGTCACAACTTCCTCCCCCATAACCGACCACAAAATCATCAATATCCATCTCGATGCAACCTAGCGCTACCCAGATATTGCTTTCCTCTAGAGGGTCTTCAAAAAAATCCATGTAGTCTTCCTCCTGCATGTTTTAACCCCCCAAAATCCTTTTCCACCAGTCATTGTGACCACTCTTCCACCAAACTTCCTGTAGCTATCATCTTAGATTTCTTGTGGAAACCTTAGCCACAGAGCCCCTCGCCAACAAACCTCTATTATTTTCTTTATCTAGCATACAAGGCATGACATAAAATACCCTCATTATAGGTTCATTGTTGTTATGATTTTCCCTCTATTAAATCGTTGTACAACACTAAACTACAATGAATCAATAACAAAATGATGAACCATCACTAATAAATGTTCATTGCAATTTCTTACGATATTTATTTGTTTCATATTTATGTACTTTCTCCATGGTGGTGTTGATCATTCTAGTATTGTAACAAAATTCCCTCCAATTCCCAAAATCTAGCAATACAAAAATTTAGAGTTCCCATCAGTCTGGTATACTAATCAATTTTTTGTCAGTTTGGGTTGATTTGAAATTGCACAAAACTCCAAGTGCATTATTTTATCATGGATGAGTCTTGGATCAAGGTAAAAAATTTCTCATGCTTGAAATTTCATTTAGATTTTTATGAGATTATGGCCTAAAAGGGAGTGTGTTTGCTACAAGAATAGCTTATTTTGATAGGTGAGACTACGTAAAAAATAATGAAAAACTAGTAATTAGGTTTTAGGGGTTTTCTTTTAAATTTTGTATCATTTGAAAAAATAACCATATGTGCACTACTACACATCCATAAAAAATAAAAGATATATATGTACATAACCAAACATAAAAAAAAAAAAAAAAACACAAATTTTGAATAATTGATATCTACCCAATTGTAACATCCCCTCTGTTACGACTAAGAAAAACGAAGCAAAATAGGTAATTTTTTTTTCATTAGGATATTAAATTCGTTATAACATAATAAACAAAATCACAATTGTTACATCATCGTAACTAAAACGACACATAAGCAGTGTATTAACATAAATAACAACGACGTATGTTCAACACATAAACATAAATAACGACGTCGTTCAACACATCACAATCAACTGAAGAAAAATATGAGTAATGATCAACCAGAAAATAAATATAAAATAACTACCCACCCAACCTATCCTGCATGGTTAGGACCTCCAGGACACATAAGCAATGCTCAAGCACAAGATTCATCCGATTGATTTTGACCACTTAAGGTCTCAGGGCTGGCGACTATTATGAGGAACAAGGAGGTGTCTAAATCCCACTAACACAATCAAGTCAAAAACTAACTAGCTCAATCAATCAACATCATTAATGTTCATGGAGGAAGAGAATTTAAATACTCAATCATTCATACATCATTATTATCCATATCGCAAGATAAGTCTAAATACTCAATCAACCATACATCGACGATAATCTATGGCACAATAGTATTCTAATAACCAATCATACATCACATTAATTCCAAGGTGCAAGAGAAATAATCAATTTTTATTCATTGCGCAAATAAATCCAATCATAAATGAAATTGCATTAAATTTAAGGCGCATGAGTAATCATCAATATTATTCATTGCGCAAGGAATTCTAATCACATAAATTAAATCATACATCACATTAAATTTAAGGCGCAAAAGTAATCATAATTTTATTTGTTGTGCAAATAGATCTAATCACATAAATTCAATCATACATCACATTAGAATTGAGGCACAAGAGTATCATCAATTTAATTCATTGCGCAAAGAGATCTAATCACATACATTCAATCATACAACACTTTAATTTGAGGCACAAAGTAAGCAAGTTCATAACTGATCATACATCATCATTAATTCAGGTGTATTGAGAAGAACATTCATAACATTATTATGAAGCATAACAAGGCCTTCCCGAGTCACACATGCGAAGAATCCACACATAAGTTCTCCCACAAGAAGGCACGAGTTTTATTATACCACACACATACTAATCTTGTAGGAATTAAATCAATTTCTTGACAATTTAGACTCACAATTTTATTTAATTCATTCATCTATCCAAAATTCCCAACAACAAAATCTTATTGGCAAACTGAGTCATGGTTCCAAATATACATAACAATCATGCTACACATACCAACATGATTACTTAATATCGATCTTATATTTCACAATGAATTCTTATCATAAATCCTAGGTAAGTGTCTTGTATTAAAGGGTAGTGTTGATGTTACCACTTAATGAGGAAGCCGGACTTAACATTTAGACACCATCCTAATAGTAGGGTTTCAATGTTTTACAACCATCTAATCCCACTATGAATTGTATCCTTATGCTAAATTTAAAATCCTTGCTTGACTAAAATGCAAGAAATTAAATCCTTTACAAAAGGGCTTTTCTAGTTTAGTTGATGCTTGACCTTGAACACTTTCTTAAGAGTACCACTCTCTATCCTTTCTTTTATTGTAACTTTAATAATCAAGCAACTACGCTATACTTCTCTCAGCAAGGAGCTTGACACATGTAATTTAGTAATCATTAATAATTGATACCTTTAATACATAAACCAGTCGAGGCCCAAGGTAGACCATCCCAAACTTAGATCAACTATTAAATGCTTACAAATGGACCAGAATGAGAATATTTGAAGTGGTTACCATTACATATTTTCAACTTTTGGTATCATATCGTTGGGATATTTAATTTGAAAAGTAAAAGTATTTGGTTTCTCTTATTCAGAGCTAACCCGCGAGGAAGCTAGCTCCACGTTTCACCCAGAACTTCCTTGGGCGAAAATATAGAGAGGTTAATGCTACGATTTAGAGTTAGACTCCATATTCGGCCTCTAATCCTCTTCACTTGCTACGCTTGCCTGATGCGTGGCAGAAGTGGCTGGGTAGGAATATTTGCTTTTTTTTCAAAGAAAAACAATTCGACTGGAACACCGTGAGATTGAGGAAGGAGGCGCGCAAATCCTGGGTAAGGACAACCCTAGAAAATATATCTATTCCAGAATTCAAACGTAACCCATCTAGCATGACGATCGACCAGGTTTTAGACTCTTCGACGATCTTGCGCCAGGCTCAACGGATCAATTTAGAGTGGAGCGACTATACCAGGGAATGAATTCGGGTAGAAATCTGAAGTAGGAAAATCAGATGAAAAAAGATTCGATCTAGCTCAATGAGACGAGATTTAAGCCACTATTCGAAAGATAATAAAATCCGGACAACTGGGAGAATGCAAAGGGCTTACTTTTAGCACTAAAATCTTGCATGAGTATTCCAGACTCTGAATGGGTTTCACTTGAGACCGTCTTCTGATGTGACAAAGCATAACCCACATGGCACAAAATTTATCATTATTATGAATTGGGAAAAGACAATTTAAGAAATGCAAGATTTAGTTTGGGGACGTATTGCAGACTCGTTACAATTTTTTTCAAGTGACCCAAAATCATCAACGGAACATGCCAATCCAATATGAGAAACCCCTCACCTATTACAACAAATCCTAAAACCATACATACAATAAAACTTAATACAATATAACGTCAAGGGAGAATACCGTAACCGATGACGAAAGGATCGAAGATGATCTTCAACAAATGGCGCTTCGTCTGATCTCTTGCTTTCTAATCGTTGAGACTTCACCGGTACCTCCCAGTCAATGCTAGGGGTACTCTTCTCTCTCCTTAATCCCCCGTGCTACAAATGGGCCATGCACACACACAACTAGAAATCCTTTAGCTCCTAGCTCGCCTCGCAAGGTAGAGCCACCACTCTCTCCCAAGCTAGGTATCTCAACTCTCACAAGTAAAACCAGTCAAAATTTCTAAAGCATAACTTTTCCCATAACTTCTCCCTTTCCTCATCTCCACCATTTGTTTTATAGGAGTTTTCTTAATGACACATTCACTTCCACATTTAATTCATTTTTTTAAATAATTATTCAAGAATTATTTCCCCCCTACATGTAAGGCCTGTCCAAACAGAGCCTTAAAAACATAAATTTAAATATATAATTGCTATCATAATTTCTTTACTGTTCTCTATTCAACATAATAACAACTCACTGTTCAACAGAATTTAAAAATGAGAGCAGCATGATAATGAATAATGCATGATAATGAATAACATGTTCATCATAAAAAAAAATGAACAATATAACTATAATTAACACAACATAATAATGATGATAAATACCTCAAACTGATGTTGTTCTGAAACTCTGCCCCAAGCTGAAGCTTTGCCCAAAATTGACTAACCTCCCAACTAGCTAGGAACAGCCTATCCGGCTCCCTAGCCCCAGGATTCCTTATAGTTTCCTGCCCCCCCCGAGCCCAAAATTCTCAGCAATAGGTGCCCCCTGTGAAAGTCCTCAAGTCTGTAAGCACAAAAATAGATACACAGTCTCCACTCCTCCTCCCTTCTCCTTTCTCTAATGTGAAAAAAATATTACCCCCAAACAAAATAAGACCCTCCTTCTCGAGTGTTCTCCCTTGCCTTATCCCCATTTCCTCATTATTCACCGCCTTATCCCCCCATTAAGTCTCAACCACCTTATCCCCCCTCCATAAATGGGTCCATCTACCAATACAATTGTATTATTAACTAAGTCTTTATAATAAAAATTAATAATTCATTAAACTAATATTAATTAAACAAATATTTATCACGATAATTAATTAATTAAACTAATATTAATCAAACAAATATTTAATCATGATAATTAATTAATTAAACTAATATTCATTAAACAAATATTTAATCATGATAATTAATTAATTAATTAGGGTTGTTACATACACCCACCCTTCAGGAAACTTCGTCCCGAAGTTAAAGTAATTTATGATACAAGGGAAATGACACATGGTTCACACATTCATATCCAATAAACAACATTATCAGTAAGTAAGCCAAGAAAACTCATACATACTAGTGTACATGTGCAAGAAATGCATGTGTAGTTAGTACATACAAGTGTCATGCATGTACTAATAACAATAACTATCACCTCTATAGTAATTTATGTATACATCCAATCCAATCAACAAGACTATTCATTTTATAAAAGATAATAAACCAATCAAATGTTTGCGAATTCCCTTAATTGCAATAAACTAGCTCAACAATGTTTATTTAGACAATTGTAGTTCAGTTAAGTAATCATGAATATACGTATATACAAATTTTCTTTTCAGAAGGAAAAATAATAAATTCCACCATAAGGCAAATCTCCATACACTCTCAACTATTTCTATTCATCCTTCCTCCCTAACTTACTTCCATCTTCCATTCCTATCCTTCCTCTGCTAGACTATCTTGGAGCGTCAACTACATTGACCTAACTCCAAATAGAACCTGTAAGCGGAAGTGTCACTATCTTGACCAAGCCTCCCCAACAGACAACTGACAATCATCATCACACATCTAGGGGAGCGTGAGCTAACACCGTCCTCTCATGACTTCAGGTTTCAGAGGATACACGATGGGAAATGCCTCCACCCCTCCTAATAGGACTAGGGTCCACACTCTACAATGAAATATACAGTGGCACCGTGTTGCTGAGAATTTTGTCATCGTTTATTCAGTTTTTGGGTAGTCTCACCACCTGAAAACCTGCACTGGTCCATATATCATAACAATGCATTTGTACGAATATAATTTCACATACAAAGATTCATACCATATTATTTCTCGGTCAGTGGTCATGACATCCACTTTTATTACCATTATCCCTTGGCTATTTCATATCTCATTGACCTGCAAATTAGTCTATAACACAAACTCATACATATCTATGCATTATCATCATGTAATTACATACAACCATAATCTCAATTCGGTATACATGTACCAACAACTTTAATATCAAAGTTTTCAAGTTAAAAATAGATCTCATAATATCCCCATAATTCAATTGACATTACTTGTTCACAAAATTTTCATTTACATAATAGATCGCATCATATCCATCATCATTCAAATAACATTTAAACATTCATAGTATTTACATTCTCATATTAGATTGAATCATATCCACCATCATTCACATAACGTTAAACATTCATAGATTTCACATTCACATAATAGATTGCATCATATCCATCATCATTCAAGTAACATTTAAACATTAAAAAATGTTCATATGTCTTAAAAGTTCAAGTATATCATTAATAGTTTCATTATGAATAGAAAATAAAGGTGATTAGGCCTTAGGTAATCCTAACTGTCTAAGTCAAAAGGTGGTGTTACATACACCCAACCTTTGAGAAACATATTCTCGAGGTGGTAAAAAAACTGAGGGATAATCTCGTTGTAATGTCTCGGTATCCTCTCCAGTAGCAGATCCTGGACTATACTTGTCCCACTGGACCTTAACTTGGTCTACCAGACAGTTCCTGAGCTGTCAGACTCTATGGTAAAATATGCGTAATGGTTCTACCGTGAGGGTTCCCATGTCCGATACCTGCAATTCTTTCCAATTTAGTTTATGTGATTCATCAACAACACGGTGTCACTGTATATTCCATTGTAGGGTGTGGACCCTAGTCCTATTAAGAGGGGTGGAGGCATTTCCCACCATGTATCCTCTGAAACCTGGAGTCATGGGAGGACGTTGTTAGCTCATGCTCCCCTAGACGTATGATGATGACTGTCAGTTGCCTGTTGGGGAAACTTGGTCAAGATAGTGACACTTCTTGGTCACTGTTTCTGAAGGGTGGGTGTATGTAACAACCCTAATTAATTAAACTAATATTCATTAAACAAATATTTAATCATGATAATTAATTAATTAGCGTTGTTACACTACACTTGTCACCTTTTTCCCAATTTGCACAAGTAAATCCATATTTTATTTTAATAAATGTCAATTTCCCTCACCCATCATAAAAGCACTCATAAAATCACTCCTAGTTGTCTCTTTATTCCCTTTGTTTCCAATTAATGACTGACGCCTTACTAATTATGAGTTGAGTTAAAATATGAATCTTCTCCTAGTTAAAAAAGTGGTAGTTTAGACTCTAGATTCCCTTCTATGCATGCACTTATTCTTTCATGCTTTATTCATTTCTTATCTTATATTCCAATTAGATGTTTTTTGCACACATGTGTATTATATTACTTCTTTAGAATTATGCCATCTTTCTTATTTTCTTGAATTAACTTGCCTCTTTCCAATATTATTTAATTAATAATTAGTTTTAGTCTTCTTACCCTCTTAGGCATACTTTTGCATAGTCTTAAATTTTCATTTGGGGATTCGCAATTAATTAATTAAATCCTTAATTCATTAATTAATTGAAGTCATCAATGCGTAAATATTTTACAGGGTTTAATTATTCGCTCAAGGTTTTCTAGTCCACCTAGATTCATTGAATCAAGTTTTAATTTCATGGTGTTCCCTTCAAGATGCACATCATGCTCCAAGGGTGCCACTCACCTTGATTCAAATTATTAATTACACGGCATGCCCTTCAAGACGCACTCCATTCTCCAAGGATGCCACTCGCCTTTGACTGGTTTTGGTAGTTTTCCAACCCCTGGAGTAACACTCCATTCAGGTGACCTTGTGAGTGACTAAGGGATTCTAAGGAATAATAACCTTGCCTTATTGCATGCCCCTTAGAAATATTCATGAGTGACTGTCTCAGTCTTCCCTCATGGCATCGTGGATCTCTTGAACTAGGTAATAGTTAACCTACAATTCAAGCCATGAAGAGAGTGCTAGTAGGCTGTGACAGGGATGCTACCACACCTCTCCTTCAATATATGGTTTTTGTGCATGACCCCTTTACTCCTTATGTGAGTCATATTAGCAAGCAATCATCAGCCTGCATCTATCAATGAAACACTGTCAATGATCCATAAAAAAAATCATAATATAATCAATCATATGTTACATAATCATAAATGAAATACTCAAACCAATACAATCCACTCCTTGACTCAATCCAGAGTCCAAGGAGGTCCATTGATGCCATCAACATTCTCAATATATCAAGTGTCCTGCACACTTAGGGGAAAATCGTCAATAACATCTGTCAATACATAGATATCAAAGAAAATAAATCATAATCCATCAACATCATCACAAAATCCATAAGCGAAACCATAACCATGTACCATAACTGGATCACTTGCATGCAAGTGTCCTCAAGGATAAGTCAATAACATGTGTTCACAAGAGAGGGATGTTACACGAATATGTAGAATCCTTCCATGATATGCATCCAACATGTAGGGTCCCATCTAGAGAATATAACATGTACTTGAGAGTTGGGTACATGTACTGTTATTACACTGAAGGTGTCGTTAAGGGAGTGACACCTCTAGTGAAACTCACCATCCAAAAAAGGGTGTTTTTAAAAATCATTTTTGCCACTTATCCCCTCCATGTGTTCCTTTCTCTTTGTAATTGATCGCTATTTATTCTTTCTTTCAGATCTAATCTGATTTGAACTATTTGAATAAGATTTCCTTACCCTTGTATATATGCATGCATGTATGTATGTATGTATTTAATAATTCATGGTCATATATAAGAGTGAATTAGAGCCCTAATTAGTATCATGTTACAGTGAGTGATTCATTGACATATTCATTAGAGACACCCCTCGTAGCAAAGGCATATTTATAGGTAAAGTAAGAAACACTAATTTTTGTTATGGGCTTATGCATTGTTACAGGAGAATCCCCCTACGGATAGTTGGATTTCCTCTTGGATGCTAGAACCCTAACTCCAAGACAAAAAGTGCTATTATGGACACTGGCATTCCTTTATCATAAAGCTAAACTATCAAAGAAGAAGAGGGAAGAAATGCAAGTACCTTTTTACTGACGTTTTTCCTTGCTCGCTCCAGGATAATCTTGATCTCCAAGTTCAGTTGAAGGTCTCGTGGTACAATGAGCAACAAGAACAATACTTCCTTCTCTACTATGATTAGTTTTATAATGAATCTATGAAAGAAACAAGTTCATATACACAAAATTTAAAGGAAACAAGCCAGGCATGAATTTATATTATTGAGAACAAAGTGTTGCTTACAACCATGAATGTAGTGCAACAGCTTCACCAAGCTCCCTTTTTCCAGACCCTTGCTCAAATAATCCACGCACATAATGCTGATGCTTCAATGATATCTCCCTTATGAGATCATAAGTTGGATTCTTTACAATGTCTCTCCCTTTCACCATGAGAAGGCCTCCTTATATAGGCTTGGAGAGGCCTAACCACTTGAGAGATATTTGGGATAAGTTGAGGATTCTTCTCCTTCAGTTGAGGATCTTCCCTAAGATCGAGGCTTGACCTCAGATTCAAATCCAACCACTTTCAGAGATTGAGGGGATTCTTCCCCGATTTCCCTCAACAAACCAAAATTTACCTAAAAAAGGGGCAACACTCCCTCTAAATGGGGTACAGAGCATTCCAATTCTCCGCTAGAAGAGGGTACAGAGCACCAACACTCCCTAACAGAGCATAGGGGAGCACTCCCTTCCAAAAATTGACTTTTTAGTGGTTTTTTCAATCGCAAAGGACTTGTACTTTTTGTCAAATGATTTCTCCTCTTCAAAACTAGTCTTTGAGGTGTCTTTCAAGCGTTCTTGACAAAATTATGATATTTGTGACACTTGTGGGCGAAATGTGACACTTACGACATTTGGTAATGATGACACTAGACCATCATCTTAGTGAGTATTTTTAATGTGTAACAGATTGCCCTCAAAAGTGCAAAGTTAGAAGACAAGAATTGATGACTGAAGTACTTTGTATATTTTTTTAAGAAAGGGTACGGATGCAGAGAACCTGATAGAAGCTACACACAAACATCCAACAAACATTAATGACATGTTTCAAACCCAAGGCAAGCATACCTATGCTTGACCGATAAAGATGTTTTAGGTATGGCCGCCATAAAATACTTTGCGGATCCATAATTATATTGATAAAATGTATAGTCATTGAAGATACAATGTGGATCTATACTCCTATGACCTGAAATGATCATAGCCATGAAGAATACACATTGGATCTATGAGACGACAAGACATAGCCATGACCAATACAAAGTGGATCTATGTAACAATATATGTGTCGATGTTCAAAAGAAACTCTGTCGCAACTTGGGCAAAGTACATATCAGAGTGATGACTCAACCCAAGGTCTTCTTTACCAATCCCGATGTAGTACAAATCTAACCATGTGAATAGATGTCCTGATGTCGAACATGGCACAAACCACTTGATTACCGGTCAATGAGGTAAATCGTTAACAAGTGCGAGGGAAATCACCATTGATGTCAATGATTCCCTAGGTACTCTAGTACATTCCAACGAAATGTGAATGGATGAGCTGAAGTCGAACATTTGTGGAATCATCCGATCAGGGATCAATGTTGTAAACCCACCATCGGACATGAGGAGGCCTGCCAATGAGGCATGTAGGTCTCAAGGTACTAACTGGTTTCCAAGTCTAGTTCCCGAATGATGTGTTGAGGTCGACAGGAATAGACTCATCGCAGGAGGGCCTTGATGTATCCTCCATCAACGACACGAAACTGACACAGAGATGTAAATTGGTAGATCAAATGAACATGGACTGGCACAGGTATTGAAACAAGATATTTGTGATGGATGACTCTCAAGGCAGATACTTCCCTTGAACACTGAGGTACAACAGAAGAAACATGACATGGAACAAAACATGAAACAAAACATGATGATGCAGTGGACATTGTGACTTTCTTCGGGCGACCCAAAGGAGTAAGAAAACTCAGAGGATTGGTTCAGTGCAGAGGTTCAACAGATTGAAATGTGTGCAAAGACAAAGTGCCATGTTCAAGGGCGATCGTAAGAGTTACTGGTAGTGTTCTAAAAAATTGCTTGGCTTGCTTCCTTCAAATTTTCCCCCATCCAGATAGACGAGTACCTCTTTTTAATTTAAAGAGCTCGAGGAGGGTAACACATGCTAGATATAACTCACCTTTGGTAAGTCCCTCTTCCTTTGTTTAACGAACTGGAAGAAGTAAGGGTTCGGTCCCATATGGGCCCTTCAATGTATAATTGTTTAATGAGTCCAAAGAAGGTAAACTCGATGGTTTTTCATATTTAGAGAGTCTAAAAACGACTTAAAGACGACTCCAATGCCTTCCTTTTTCGTAATGTTAGTCTTGCGAGGCCGAAAAAAGAGATAATTTCTCACTCGAAAGACTCCCTTTCAAACCTTTTAACAAGTGGGAAAGGAAGCAAGATCACTCGACAATGTTTTCACGTTTAGAGAATCTAAAAAAAGTTTAAAGAAGACTCTAGGGGGTTCCTTTTTCGTTTATCCATACAGGTCTGAAAAAGAGATAAAAGTTTACCCGGCATGTTCTTATATTTTTGAGCTTGAGAATGAACTAAGACTATGCTTGTTAATGTGACAAGATAAAAAATGAACAAAACCACTACGAAACCTATTAATAATGTCAAAACTACATTCTAGGGGATTAATAATGCCTCCAAAATATTTCTAAAAAACCCAAAAACTATATCTTTAGGCAAAAAATGAAATGTATAATAGTAAAATGGGGTAAAAATGTCATTTACCATTTCATTTGTGCAAAGATTTGTAGTAGTGGAGAATTTGTGCTTTGGAGGTGAATCTTGTATTGCTCAGTGCCGGAGCTACAATCAACCATTTTCCTAGCCGTTTGGATCAGGTTGGTGCTCTTCTTCCCTTCTTTCATTTGTATGGTTCACATTTTCTTTTAAGGAAATAATTATTTGTAAAAATTGATGCCCTAGGTTGACCCAAGAGCCCAAAAAGCTCGTCGCTCTTCTAGACGTAGTGGGGGAGTGATGAATGGCTTGGAAAACGCCACTCCTATTCATTGAAGGGTGTTCCTATGCTCTGGTGTAGTGGCTATGAGGGTGCTGCCCAAAATAACACAAGAAAAAAATTCCCAAGAACGGCTAGCGCGCGGTCAAAGCGTGAAGGGGGCGGTTTTGAATTTTTAAGCGCTTTGGTGGCTGATGTAAGGGTGTGTTGGCACCCTGATTTTCATGCAAAATGGGGTGTTGGCCTTTTACAAGAGCAAACAATTATTTTTTAAAGTTTTGAAGATTGCCCAAAAATTGTCGAAAAATGTGATTTTTAATGAAAATTTGATTGTTGATGATTGCAGGTGATTTCGGCAACAATTATGCTTGAGTGGAAAGAAAGAGAGCATGAGCTCAATGATGTGGCCACCTTGCGAAGTCCCTGATCGAGAGCCGCATTGATGAATTGCGGTCTCCTCAAATATTTTAAAATGAAAAAAATGAAGAAAGAGGTCCTTCTTCTTGAGCATATGATTGGGTTGTGGAATGTTGCGGAACAAGGATTCTAGATGGGAACGTATCTTCTTACCATTGATTTGGAATATGTGTACTTCATAACTGGTCTCTCAAAAAGAGGGGCTCCCATAGTTTTAACCGTACAACGGGCACTTTCCACGCCTGTGGATGAGTATCTGGAAAACAATTGTGTCCTAGGAGTGAGACTGGTGGCTGGTAGAATTGCGATCAAAGATATTAGGGATCTATCTCTTCAATCCATTATGTTTTCCATTACAAGTATAGCGGGAAGTACGGGTGCTCACCTAGTTTCAAGATCACAAGTGGCCTATGGTTTACAGTGTCTAGAGCCAACACTATTTAACTGGAGTGCAGGGTTCCTTCACCATGTGAAGGAACATATTACAAGATGTAGAACAGGGCAGCAGAAGTAGTTCGGATATGGTTCATTCTTGGTTTTGTTCTTCTTAGAATGCATTCCTGGGATGCAACCTTAGATTGTGTTAGCAGTACAGGCAGTGGGAGAACCACGTATGGAGTGGTGGACCGGCTTGTCTCCGAGACTAGGCCCAGATTCAGAGTTCAGATTCACCGATGATTTATTCGCTTGGCTGAGACGCCAATTGATCATGATAGAAGATTTTCCATACGCTGGAGTAGATTTCCGGGGTAGCATGGACTTGGTTCTTCTAGAAGGAGAGGATTGGGATGCGTCAGGTAAAAAACCAAACAATGATCTCGTCAAGTGTTTTTAATTTTTGAATGTTATAATTTTCTTAGGGTACATAGAAGAGTATTTAACAAACATATCGTTTCATCATGCATATAGAGGAGCAACACGCCCGACAGAGATACCAACACTGGGGCATTGCAGGGATGCTAAGATAGCGGCAGATCAAGGGGAAGCAACATGAGGTCTCCAGGAGCTTGAAAGAAACCTCCAAGGTCTCACGATGGGCATCCCTCCTCTTAGGAGGCAGGAAGTGCCACTACATCTACAAAGACACACTGTGGGAGTGTCTGAGAGTCTTAACTCTCTACTAAGGAAAATAACCCGTGCAATGATATGTTACTCGCAACATAATGTGATGCAGGAAGATTAGGATCTTCCTGATGATTGTATAGTCTGTATGATGATGTTTATGGGTGCGAGGACCTGAATTTTTCCTATCTATATACCATTTTTGATGTAATCAAACTTTTTCAGTCATGCCGTATATATATACATTTTCGAGTTTTTACAGTGCCAAATGATTTGCAAATAACGATGTCTTTTATGTGATGTGTTTTATTTTACATGATGATATGTGATGTGATTTATTTCCTTTATGAAAACTTATCTATGTGCGAGATACCTATCCATGATGTAATTAGCTAATGAATCCGAAATGGTATTGAGTTCTCTTGGTATGTGTCTGTATTCAATAAAATCAAACATTCGTTCAAGACGAAGAACTCATAAGTGGAGACGTAGTAGGATAGGATTTCAAATAGCATAGATTCGATTAAGTTGACAGACCACGAGTTGGGAGTCTAGGTTGACAATCATGTGAGAAACACCTAGGGAGGAGGATTCGGTTAAAAGTCTGATGACAACATGATATTCTACCATGTTGTTAGTTGCCAATCCTAATCAAATACCTCCGGAACTCACCAACTCGCCAGAGTGGTAAATGACCCAAGCTGCAGAAGAAACGTTCTGGGTATGTTGACTAGCGCCATCCGCAAAACCGACAAAAATGGGAAAGGAAGATGTCATCTGCGCATGAAAACACAAGACACAGTATAAGTGGCTAAGGAAAAAACTCGAGCACGCAAAAGAAAAAGACACACCAAACTAAAATACAATAGTGTACAAAGCATGTATGCTAGATGTCCTAAGCATAGTACTTCTTAAGGTAAAGCCCATTCCGAGGCTCACCCAGGGAGATTCCGTCGTAGTCAACTAGTTCGAAGACACCTCTATGTAGAACACATTTCACGATGTAAGGACCATGCCATAGAGGTTCTAACTTCCTCATCCCTAACTTATCATGAGCCTGGTCATAAATGAGGACTAGGTTTCCTTCTACAAAAGTGCGAGGATGGACAGATTTGTCATATTGATTCTTGATTCGCTTTTGATACGTCTCGTTAATGAGAGCGGCATCACGATGTGTTTCATCCAACCTAGTCAAGTGTAAGAAACACTATTCTTCAATAGAAGTGTGGGGAAAGAGTTCTATTTTGAGTTTCAACAAGGGAATTTCACACTCGATTGGTAAAACAACTTCTATGCCATATACTAGCTGGAAAGGAGTGAATCCAGTAGCAATTTTCACTAAAGTACGGTAGGCCCAGAGAGCAGAGAAAAGTTGTAGATGCCAGGATGTCCTGTTGGCCCGTACCATCCATTGGATCATAGTTTTGAGGAATTTATTGATAGCTTCAACTTGTCCATTCACTTGAGGATAGTACGGGGATGAGTTCTCATGGAGAAAACTCAACTTGGCATGCAACTCACTCATCATCTGATTATTAAAGTGTGAACCATGATCAGTGAAAATGGCATGTGGAACACCAAAATGAGTGACGATGTGGTTAAAAAAGAAAATAGCTACAATATGACCATCATTTAGAAAGGTAGGCATAGCCTCAGTCCATTTTGTAAAGTAATCGACGACAACGATTATATAACCATGCCCCCCAGTTGAGGTAGGCTTACATTGTATGAAATCAATGCCCCATTTGGAAAAGGGGTCAATGGAAACAATAGGATGCAACGGAGTAGGGTGGGTTCACACCTTTTTGTGAAAAACTTGGCAGGGTGGGCATTTTTTGACTGCCTCAATACAATCTTTGAAAATTGAGAGCCAAAAGTAGCCAACACGTAAGATTTTCTGAGCTGTAGCCATCCCAAAAAGATGACCACCACAGGCTTAAAGGTGACAGTCATTAAGCACACGTTTAACCTCCTCATGAGTTAGACATCGTCGTAGGATAGTGTCAATGCCACGATGGTATAAAGTGTCCGCCGATAATAAGGTAACGACGAGAATGGTGGTAAATATGATGAGGTTCTTCACGAGAGATATCAGGCTGAAAATGTTGGGTCTGGAGATAAAGAAGGATATCTCCATACCAAGGATCGGACGTGCTAATGAGGAACATAGTTTCATCCGGGAGAGAATCTCTAGGCTCAGTATCTTCATCATCATGGGGAAGGTCGTAAATAAGCTCTGCAAACACCAGGGAATTTTTAGCTTTGGATTTAGTGAACTCGATATCGAATTCCTGAAGGATAACGATCCATTTCGAATATTCCCCCCCAAGAACTTGACGTGTCAAAATGTGGTACATGGGGTTCGAGTCCGCAATAACCGTGGTGGTGCGTAGAAAAATGTAGTGACATAATCTATGGACAACGATGACGGCTGCCAGAGCCAACTTTTCAACATGTGAATATCTGAGCTCTGGACTAGATAGACTTTTGCTCAAATAATATATCACGTGTTCCTCGCCGTTAGGGTCCTCTTGAACTAATACCATGGAAATAGTGGAAGTGGAGGCTGCTAAGTAAAGGATATAGTCCTTTGTGTAATTCAGAGGATGTAACAAAGGAGCGTTGGTTAATGCATGCTTAAGAGCAACAAATGATCGTTCAACAGTGTCATCCCAGATAAAATGGGTGTCTTTCTATAACAAGCGCATAAATCCTTTTGTAATCTCAGCGTAGTTACAAATGAAACGTCGAAGAAAGTTTGCTTTCCACTGCAAACTTTGGAGTTGTGTCAAATTGTTAGGTGGAGTTAAAGTCAAGATAGCACTAATTTTTAAGGGATCCAACCGAATACCGTCCTTGGAAACAACGAAGCCGAGGAGTCGGCCTGATTTGACAACAAAAATACACTTATGTGGGTTCAAACGAATGCGGTAGAACCGACATCGAAGAAAAATAGCCCGTAGATGACCAAAATGGTCTGATCGACTAGATGAGTGGGAAGGTAAGTCGTCGACGTAAGGCTCTGCAATATGTTTGATATCATGGAAAGTGTAGGACATGGCTTGCTGGAATGTAGCACCAACATTTTTAAGGCCAAATGGTAGTTTCCGATAGGAAAAAGTTCCCCACGGGCAGATGAAGGCTATCTTATGCTGATCATAAGGTAAAATGTCAATCTTGTTATACCCCGAGAAACCATCCATGAAAGAGAAAATTACGCTACTAGCGCAATTATTGATGATCTAGTCGATGAAGGGCGTAGGGTAGTTGTCTTTCAGACAAGCCTTATTGAGGTCCCTATAATCAACCCAGACACGAATGGTCCCTTGCTTCTTAGTAACCTAAACAATGTTCGAAACCCATTCCGTCAAAGGGACAGGATATATGAAGCCAGATTTCAATAATTTTTCAAATTCTGCCTTAATAGCCACGGTCTTCTTAGGATGGACCAGGTGGAGTTTCTGTCGAATAGGTTTTACACCTGTGTAGGTTTTAATCTCATGCACAATGATTGAAGGATCGATCCATGGCATATCTTCGTATCTCCAAGCGAAGACATCACGAAATTCTTTAAACAAAGCGGTATAGGAAACCACTTCATCGGGTGTACAACTAACACCGAGATTAATATTTTCGATGATACATTCCTTGATCGAAATAACTATTTTGACTGTAGAGGTAATGTTTCCTAAATTCCCTTCAGAAATAACATCTTGTGTAAGTATAGTGATTGGGGAAATTGGACAAAATTAGGGGGGAAGATAGAGTGTATATCTTCCTGGATTTCTTCGAGAGGTGGAAGAAAAGAGGATTGATGATGGCTATCATCCCAAGGTATGTCGTCGATGCTAAGCATTTCCATTATTGATTCATCAGAAGGAAAAATTTGGGAAATGTAGTCGAATGCAGACATCAAATAACTTAGCCACGATAGCATTGAGTAGCTTTCGGGTGCCAATAGATGTTGGTCATCTGAGGAGGGAGAGGCCGATTGGATAACAATGTATGAGGATTCGGCTGGACTAAGTGGTATGGTGTCACTTAGGACATCGAGTTCTAATGGACTAGGTACAACCCAAGGGTCATATGATTCCAGGGATTGGTAAACCATAGTCGAAATCATATTGATTGTGGCAACATGATGTGCAATGGGTGGAAGCGGTGTAGGGAAGGTACCCATAAGGATAGAGTCTTTCAACAAGCCAACACCAACGCTTTCATACGTGATCTTGTGATCTCCCAGAAAGGGAATATTGTTGGTAGCAGGAGTGTGAATGTTAGGTGTACATAAATCTAACTGATCGACAGTGACAATTTTTCCTTGATGAGAAAATTGCACACATCGAGATACTGACAAAGCAACGATGGACATAGCATAGAACCAAATTATTCCAAGCAATAAGTTGTAATGGAGGGGAGCATCGACCACCTCGACATCAACAAAGACAGATTTTCCACCCAATTAAATGGACAGGGACTGTAAAAGTCCATGGGGATGAAAACCTCACCCATCGAATGCACGTAGCATCGTTGGGGATTTGTTAAGTGTGGGAGATTTCAAGCTTTTCTAGTAGGCTAAAGACATGACACAAGTAGAGGCTCCCTCATCCTAGATAGTGCGGTGGATTTGTTGATTATGAACAACAACGTCAACTTGGAAAGAAATTTGATGAGAGAGTCGAGGCAAGAAATTATCCAAGTTAAACATGATATTGTTGGACGACTCATGATAAAAAATGGCAATAGCAGCCAAGAGCGTTCTACGTTGACTGGGGCAGTGCTGTAGAAATTCTAATGCAAACATGGCACACAATGCTTGTGCCAGATCTTCAACAATGTTGTTGTTCTGGGCGGCACGTGAAATAGGATTAAAGGTATATTTATGGATAGTTCTCTTAGGAGGGCATAAGATAGAGTCAAATGCAGGTTTCTCAATCTGAAGTGGTCCAGATGGAGGACTAACTAATGGAGGACTAACAGAGGATGGTGATGGATCCGGTAAAGTACCGTTAGTGACTTTTCCTTTGTCAGGTTTAACTGGTGTGTCATATGTCATAGAGCATGTGGTTAAATCAATCCCATTAAACATGTAAATATGGGAACTTGTTGAGGCTTCATCATGGGAAGGATGGCTGGAACTGACCCTTGGAAAGGGGGTTTGAGAAACCATAGATTTCTGCCATTGAAAAGGTTGAGTAAGCACGACGGGTTGGGAATTCCCCTTGAAACGTTTGGCCACTTCATCGTGATGTGGAAAGTCTCAAGTGTACCGATCGTCACCACAAATAAGACATGTGAATTTTGGTTTTCGCTGTGGTTTCTTTTCGTTAGAAGGTGGTGGGTTTTGAGCTTTCGGTTGTTCATTGTTATTATTCTTTTTGTTTTTGTTTTTTGTCTTCTTCTTACCTCCAATTTGTTGTGAAGGGGAATATTGAACTGCATTCACCTCAGATATTTGAGTTTATAGGGAGGTAGAGGAGGGTGTGGTTGAACTGGGAGTGGATGTCAGAGCAAATCGATTTTCCATTCCAGTTGACTGGGAAACAGATTGGGTTTTGACCGAGTCGATAACTCCATCCGCATGTGACATGGATGACGGTTTAGATGGATTGGTATTTGCACAAGTAGCATTTGGGATTAACTCATACAAAGTACCAGATTGGGAATATACCAAATCTAAGTATTGATCCCGAGCAATGGTCTCTTCCTTGGTGACTACACCACCCATGGCAACATCACGAGCAATCAGGGGTAACAATGATTTAGTGAACCATTCCGCCAATAATTGGTCAGGAATGACTGCTTTGATCAACCTTCATTGTCGTCTCCACTCATGAATATGATCGAAGATATGCACAGAGTTTGTCTGATGAAGGGAGGTGAAGATTTTGGTACCCGTCTCATATCAAATGGGTAGTTGAAAGTGCGTGAGAAAGGACATGGAAAGGGAGTTAAAATCTTGGAAAGAACCACGTGGAAGTTCGATATACCACTTAGCTACTGAGCCCGTAAGTGTTTGCTGAAAAAGACGTAAATAGATAGAGTCATCCATTAAGGAGTTTGATGAACACCATAAATGGAAAGTCATCACATGGTTATTTGGGTATTCTCCAGGTTTACTATCAAATTTTGGAATATCAGAACGTAGTTTAGCTGGAATCACTGGCCAGAAAGGATAAAGACGTATAGGATCATTGGTCAACCAAGACAAGTTTGGGAGATCCAGAGTAGAAAGGAACGGTAGTTGTCGGTTAACCTGAGGGTGATACTGTTGTGGAATAGGGACACCAGTAGAACTGTACACTGGGTTAGGTGGGTAATTGTAACCAGTAGGTCCTCCTGCATACAGTTGTTGTTGACCAGAGTAAACAAGATTCGAGGAGGGTTGAGAAACATGTGCGAGCGGAGGATAACCTGATGGGTTTTGAGGATTATAATTCGGTTGATGGGTTTTTCCATAAAGTGGATAGACATTTTGTCCATAAGGAGGATAAGGTTGTTGTTGTCCTTGAGGATGTTTCCCCCCAGGGAATAATGGATTTCTTGGAAAATGAGTGTGCCAAGGATTGGGCGTTGTAGACGCATTCTGTCCGAAAGGTTGATGATGGTCTCCAGTTTGAGGCTGCCCCCCAACATGAGGTTTCCATCCAAACAGAGGTTGCTTCCCAAATGGAGGTTTCCCTCTGAAAGGAGGTTTCCCCCCAAACGAAGGTTTCCCTTCGAAAGGAGGTTTCCCCCCAACATGAGGTTGAGTCCGTGGAATTTGGAAACTAGACTTAAATGACTGACCGATGCCGCTTAATGGATTAGAGCTACCAATACTAGTCCCTCTAGTTTTTTGTATAGGTATAGAACTTTCGGGTATAACTTGGGTAGTGTTGACAACAAAAGAATTCAATGCTCTGTACCTAAGGGGAAGTGACAAAGAAGGCCTAGAAGAAAGTGGTGTACCAATGGGAGCTTGGCTAACCACCACATTACCAGTGGGAATAGTCACAACATGAGGGACCATCGTAGAATGGTCCATCTAGAGAGAAATAGTGGAACTCGGACCAACAGACTACATCTTTGGATCAACGGACGATGTGGTTGAAATGACGGTCGTACTAGTAAAATGATATAAAGGTATGGTATAGGTAACATATGTTTTGGGTATTTGGGATATGATAGGTATATCAACACCTATTCCTAGTCCATAAAGGTCTCTCACTGTGCGAGGTGGGCTTCGAACTATATGAGCAGTCCAAAGGGGGTTTCCAACTTGAGGACTTGAATGAGACCCAATCCGAATTTCAGACGGATCAATGACAACAAGTTCTCCGTCTGAATTCATCGGGAGAAAACACCTTTCATATCCCACAGGAATGCAAAAAGCCTCCATAGGATCTGTAACAATTAGAAAATTTTCTAAAGAGGTAGAAACTTCCTCCTGTGAGGTTATAACGTCGTGGACCTCGCTCTACTAAGGAGATCCCTCCATAGAATGAACGAGTAAAAGGGTATATTCTTCGATAATTTTTTGGGGAAGGCCCTGTACCCTACGCGAACGACGTGGAGGGTCGATGTTGGTAGAAGAAAAAATTCGACGAAAAAAATCTATGGCCAACTAACAACAAAGAAACAATATACACTAATCAAATCTAGGAATCAAACCAAGCAAACAAAACCTTCTCTCGATGACCGTACTAGTTGGTGATGAAATCCAACATCGCGTGATCAAGTCAAGAAGGGGCTAGGATATGGTGAAATAGTTATGATGGTGACCTGCTTAACGAACTTACGCCTTGGTGCAAGCTTCCACATAGTAATTGTGGATTTACCCTCCAAGGAGCCCGAGTGAGTTTGACCAACGTCTGTTCCAGGTACAATGAGACTTCCCTTCACTGTCACCTTGTGTAAGTACCTAAAGATTATGGCTACTAAGGACACCAAATCGTATTCAACCCCTAGGCGGGTACAATCGACAGTCCGGTCTGAACGTATGAGTAGGATAACATGTTCGAAATCCTTCGAGAGAACTGAGGACAAGTGGACCGGTAGAACTCCAGAGGACCCCGAACGGATTCAGAGTTCACGAAGCACCGATACCAAATGAAACTAGCTGAACCTCAAGAAGAACCCTCAATATACGATCCGACCACTACAAACACTTGAACCACGGAGGGATAATCTCCGTAACTCTCCCGAATGCGACCTCGTGCATAACCCCTGTGTGAGAGGGGGATCCCAGAAAGCCTATACAACAATTGGATTTTTCTCTCCCTATCACAAGATTCTAATGTTTGTTTTGAATACTTTGGAGAGTTGTACTCATAGCCTAATCCAAAGTGCTAATCCTAGTCTAATGTTGGTGGAAGATCCTAAAAACAAAATGTTCTAGATAAATTTTAATTAGTGTTAATTTTGCAGCTGTTCTTTACGCAAAAGGTGTATGACAATGAAACTGATGGTATTATGACTCAATTACCAAAAATATGCATAAGAAATGATAAGCAGTCCTTTCATTCAATGAATGCTTATTTAAGGGAAAGATAAAGATGTTGTTTTCACTGTCAAACACTAAGATGCAGAATCCTCAATCAAATCCAATGTAATGCTAAAATCTCATAGAATTCCTTTCTAATATCCAAAAACAATCATAAAAAGTATCTTTTTGATTTATGTGTGAATGATAATCAATCTAATATAAAACTTCCTATGTCATCCAGATTGCAAAGTCAACAAGGTTCAGACAATTAGAAGCAAGTTACACACAAACAAAAAACACACTCTCGTTGTGATAAAACAAGAAAGACAAAGATGACAAAAATTTGCAAAAAAGAAAACCAAAAACTCAAAAAGATTGAAAATGGCTTGGATAAGATGACCTCAAAGATCAAATGGAAAGGTGCACAGACCTTTGAATATCCTCACGAAGGCTTCTACTCAGTTAGATAAATGAGAAGAAAACAACAAGTTAACTCTAAATTAGCAAAGACAAAGAGTGACTTCAAGGCAAGGAAAGAAAATGTCAAATTTTCAAACAAAAGGTGATCAATTCTTAGAAGGTGTTGAAGGCCAGGAACAAGATGTAATGAGGTTGTAAAACTCCTAAGCAAGTGGTATAATCAAGAAATGAATTCAGAGAGTGAAAACCTAGAAGATTTCTCATAGAAAAGGGGCAACGCTCTAGTGTAAAGGGAACCAGAGCATTCCAACACTCTATGTAAGGACAACAGGGAGAGCTAGCGCTCTTATAGCAAGGGTAGGGGAGCTCTAGGCTCTCAAAAATCAGAAAAAATGCCCAGAAAGTCAAAGTTTCAAGAAAACTTAGTCAATCAGAGTGAATGTGATGTCAGAAAGAGGCAATCAATCAGATCTAAGAATCAGAGACACGGTGTGGAGAAGTGCAAAGAATGAGCAAAGACCAAGACAAGGCCTAGGAAAGGAATCAAAAATCAAATTTCCTCCCCAGTGGAGTCACCAATTTCTGTTACAGGAGAATCCCCCTGCAAACAAGTGGATTTCCTCTTGGATGCTAGAACCCTAACTCCAATATAGAAAGTTCTATTATGGACACTGACATTCCTTTATCATAAAGCTAAACTATCAAAGAAGAAGAGGGAAGAAAGGCAAGTAGCTTTTTATTGACGTTTGTCCTTTCTTGCTCTAGGTTGATCTTGATGTCCAAGTTCAGTTGAAGGTCCTATGGTACAATGAGCAACATCAAAAATACTTCCTACTCTACTATGATTAGCTTTATAATGAATCTATGAAAGAAACAAGTTCATATACACAAACTTTAAAGGAAACATGCCAAGCATGAATTTATATTAATGAGAACAAAGTGTTGCTTACAACCATGAATGTAGTGCAACAGCTTCACCAAGCTCCCTTTTTCCAGACCCTTGCTCAAATAATCCATGCACAGAATGTTGATGCTTCAATGATATCTCCCTTATGAGATCATAAGTTAGATGCTTTACAATGTCTCTCCCTTTCACCATGAGAAGGCCTCCTTATATAGGCTTGGAGAGGTCTAACCATTTGAGAGATCTTTGGGATAAGTTAAGGGTTCTTCTCCTTCAGTTGAGGATCTTCCCTAAGATTGAGGCTTGAACACAGATTCGAATCCAACCACTTTCAGAGATTGAGGGGATTCTTCCTTGATTTCCCTCAACATAACAAAATTTACCCCAAAAAGGGGCAACGCTCCCTCTGAATGGGGTACAGAGCGTTCCAACGCTCCCCCAGAAGAGGGTACAGAGCATCAACGCTCCCTAACAGACAATAGGGGAGCACTCCCTTCCAAAAAATGACTTTTTAGTGGTTTTTTCAATGGCAAAAGACTTGTACTTTTTGTCAAATGATTTCTCCTCTTCAAAACTAGTCTTTGAGGTGTCTTTCAAGCATTCTTGAAAACAATATTATATTTCCGACACTTGTCGGCGAAATGCGACACTTACGACATTTGGTAATGATGAAACTAGGACATCATATTAGTGATTAATTTTGATGTGTAATAGATTCAGAAAGTGCTATTATGGGCACTGACATTCCTTTATCATAAAGATAAACTATCAAATAAGAAGAGGGAAGAAAGGCAAGTACCTTTTTACTGACGTTTGTCCTTTCTTGCTCTAGGATGATCTTGATCTCCAAGTTTAGTTGAAGGTCCTGTGGTACAATGAGGAACAACACCAATACTTACTGATCTATTATGATTATATTTATAATGAATCTATGAAAGAAACAAGTTCATATACTCAAACTTTAAAGGAAACATGCCAAGCATGAATTTATATTAATGAGAACAAAGTGTTGCTTACAACCATGAATGTAGTGCATCAACTTCACCAAGCTCCCTTTGTCCAGACCCTTTCTCAGATAATCCATGCACAAAATGTTGATGCTTCAATGATATCTCCCTTATGAGATCATAAGTCAGATGCTTTACAATGCCTCTCCCTTTCACCATGAGAAGGATTCCTTATATAGGCTTGGAGAGGCGTAACCACTTGAGAGATATTTGGGATAAGTTGAGGATTATTCTTCTTCAGTTGAGGATATTCCCTAAGATCGAGGCTTGACCTCAGATTTGAATCCAACCAATTTCATAGATTGAGGGGATTCTTCCCTGATTTCCCTCAACAGACCAAAATTTACCCAAAAAAGGGGATATATAACATAACACAACCGATCACCACCTCACCCCCTCCGTGAACAAGGAAAGGAGGCCCTTCTAGTTTAGAATTCTAGTAATTTTCAAGAAAGATAAACCATAAATTATATCCATCCATAGTTGAGTGATGTGGTTCAATTCAAGTCCTTTATATGAGAAGATAGATCTAGGAGGATGCATATATGAACAAGAGAGGTTGCAGAGCAACAAGTCCCTACCAAGAACGTAGAGGAGCTTGTTGTTTGTTACTTATCTTGATACTACTTATGTAGTAGTACTCTTTTAACTTCGTGACAAATTTTTCCTTTATTGATATAAAGTTTAGTATTTCAGGTTTAAGTGTGTCATATTCTACTCAACATCTATCATATTATTCTTGACACAGTGTGAATCTGTTGAGTGTCAATCTATTACTTGGAAGAACTTTAATCATAATTGTTAAAGATAAAAAGTATTTCATTTAATATGTTAAATCCAATCATCCAATCACTGGAACTACACTGAAATTTGTTTCATGTAGCAAATTCATCAAACATAAGCAATATTGCTTCTAGATGTATACTTATCTCGAACTTGTTGTACATTCAATCAATTTGTTTCATCTAGAAGAGTCATCAAACATAAGTAATATTTTTTCTAGACATGTCTCGAACTCACTCTACATTGAATCAATTAGAATTGCGAGCAACATATGCAGTGTGTTGCCTCATCAATTTCTTATGCAACAACTTCCATAAGTGTTCCTTCAAATCCCCGCAAAATAAACATATACTATTAATGTCTTGGAAGAGTTCAAACCCATTAGTCAGATTAATATTACAACAATAATATATATAAATGAAAAAGACAATTTCTAAAATTGTTGTTGAATAACATAGTTGCAACGAGGAAGTGACATTCATATTCCTTGGAAGCTTGAGAATGAATATTTACGCATTATGGCCTTAACAAATTTATTAGAACACAATGGTGGATCTTTTGAGTTTGGGAAAGCTTCATTCCAAGTTCTCGTTGCTTATGCACATTGGTATCCATGACAAGAGAATGCAAGGTGAGCTTAAAGAGATTAGACAACAAGTTGTTCGATGTTGTTACCAAATCAACTGTGTAATCAATAGCGTAATCTGCTCACTTCAGATCTTCTACTCATGCTTATGCTAGAAGATACAAGTCAACTGCTTCATAGATAGGATCAAGATCATAACTAACATAATCCCTATTGTTGTCCCTTGACCAAGTTTTGAGGAAACATTGGTCGTGTTTGACCACTTTTGAGACTTCGACAGGCTGGTCGAAGATGGAGCGCCCAGGTGGAGCAGAGATCACGAGATCTCTCTTTTTTTGCAGGATTATGGACCCAACAAAGGGTTTTAGGGTTTATGTAACGAGTTATAGGAGCCCATGGGTTTACCCATGATTAGTCCTTTTTGTAAATGTATAAGTAAGTATCTAAGCGATGTAAGAAGTACTACTATGAGTTGTTGGCTATGTGCATACTAGGTTAATGTTGGCTTAGTGAAAGATATTGTAAGTTGCTCAGTTTAATAGACTATGTAAGGCTTTGTGCTGATAAGGAGTTGGCTTTGTGCCTTGACCTAGTTTAGGGGAAGGTGGATCTAGTGCGTTGTGCATAGATCACCTGTCTAGTGTGAAGCTTGGCTCTGTGGCTTTGTGCACGGGAGTAGATGAATGTAAGAATATTGAAGACTAATAAAGAAGAAGAAGAAGTTGGTGGACGTAGCCCCACACTGGGGTGAACCACATATATCCTGTGTCTTGATGTGCTTTGTGTGATGTTGTTTACATGTTTATCTGCTTAGTGTTGTTGTTATAATGTATGATGAATGGATCCGATGTTGTTGCTTAGTGCTTAAAGATGATTGAATGCTAGGTATGAGCTAATTCTATGTGATAAGTGATTATAAGTCATTGATCTTTATTGTTACTGCGCTGATCCGTAATAAGGGTTTTATATTCGAAGTGAATGAGATTCAAGAACTAATGCACATTGTTGTTTAAGTGCTCTGTTAAGTATTGTAATCACAGATCCATGTCCCAGATTGGTTGTAGACACCCGAGTCTTGCAACCCCCCCTGCCTCTACCTCGGGTGAGACTTCATCTGCTTCACAGGTGTTGTCAAAAGGGACGATAGTTAGGGTTTTGTTGGTGCACTGTTGAAGCATTGAACCCTGGGTGTGCTCCTGTGCCAACAAATGGTTATGTTTCCAAGACTTGAAACTTTGATTGCTGGGAACTGAAGAAAAGAGAAAGCTTTGTGCATAGATATGTTGATATAGTGCACAGTATTCTACTTGACTTGCAAATATCTATGCTAAGAAAGAAACTGGATCTGAAGAAAAGAGGTAATATATTAAAGCTTTGTGATCTGGTAAATGTAAGATAAGTGGAAATTTTTTCTTCGAAAGTATGAATCTAGGTATGTTTGATATATTTTTTCCTAGTATGAAAGCTAGGGCACCGTTAGAAGAAAGAGTTGATCAGAATAAATTTGATAGAAATAGAGAAAAATATGTTATTCCTATGCATAGAAAGAATTGTTGGACTAATAAGTGGATGCAGGAACCTAGAAAGAATTTTTGTAGATTGCAGGTCCAACACTGTGATCCCAGTGCGTAGTACAGGAGATCCTGGACATCGTTTAAAAGAAAAAGAGGATTAACACTGTGTTATAATTGCATAAGATCTGGACATCTTGCTAAGGAATGCCCTGATATAGTTCCTATTTGTCCTTGTTGTAAAGCTATTGGTCATAAGGTTGAGGATTGTCTAAGAATGATTGCTAAAGTTGAAAAGATGAACATGAGACAAGAAAAATCTACATAAAGTCAAGAGGATAAGAGCATGTTGTGGAATCATAAAGAGAAAGAATCAGAGAAATCTCAGACTATGTTAGTACAATTAAAAGAAGTAATGGAGGATCAAAGAGACATCAGCTTACCAGAGATCCTGAAAGAAAAACAATGCATAGTTACCAGAATAGAAGACTTCGACATAGACTGTGTATTTGATGAAGAAACACATGTGAATATTATGCTAGAAAGCACTTGGGAAATTTTGGGAAAGCATGCTATGATAACTTCATTGGGAACGATCAAATTGTTTAAAGGAAAAATGATAACCCTATGTGGAAGAGTTACTAATATACCTATGATTTCTCATGAAACATTGACTGAAGAAGAATTTGAAGTCATTAAATTTGTTGAGAACAACGCCCCTTTTCCACTTTTATTAGGAAATACTTGGATTGAGAAGGATCAAATCAGAAGGAAAGAATAGGAGGAAGCTACAGAACAGAAAAAATAAGAACTAAGGGACTTCATAGCCAGAAAAATAGAGCGACTAATAGAAGAACAAGAGGATAAGTTGAAGCAACAGAGGACCAGAGAATTAGCTGTCAAAGTTGAAAGAACACAGGAAGGCTTAAACAACCTGTCCATGCAAGAAAGAAGTATAGCCACCTCGGAAATAGTAAGAGAAGGGATGTTAATCGCAGAATCTATAAGAGCACATCAACAGTGAGAAGTTATTTCACCAGGAGAGAATAAGAATGGGAAGAGGATTTCAGAAATTATTAGAGAAGCTCAGATCAATAGAAGGAAGGCCAGGAAGCTCAATAGGAAGAAAGCTAAGCTACAAGAAGCTACAAAAAATAGAAGGAAGACTTTGTAGGAGGAAGATCTGCAGAACTTGAACCTTGTTGGAATAGCAGAACCACGTAGAATGGACCTTCGCCATGGAGAATCTATATGACCGTTAGAGGTGCCCAGACCATTAGAATAATGCTCCAGAACGACTAGAAACACAGTTATTAACGGAAAGACCATCGTTGGACCATTGGGACCGCGCCAAAATGGATGGATGCAGTCAAAGAAGCCATAACTAAATCACTTCACTCTGTGTTGGGCTTGGCACAGGAGGAACCAGAGTCAACCAAGATGGTAGTAGGGAAGCTCACTGAAGCCATTCAACAGTTTCAAGCATGAATAACGGAGTTAGAGATCCAAGCAGGACCTAGCACTCTGCAAGAAGTGCGCGACCAAAGGGAGGAAGCTGCCAAGAACACAATAGAAAGAATCAGGGCACTTGCCTCAGAGTGTAAGCAACTGAGTGATCAAAGTGCGCATACCTATGAGTGCCTTGCAGAAGATCTAGAGCTGAGGAAACTGGGAACACAACTCCAGGAGGCACAGAAGCAGGCATCCACCATGCAAGAACAGATGAAGCTGCTTACTATAGTCGAGAGTATGAAAATATCACAAGAACAACACGTAGTCCAACAACAGATTAGTGCCATTCATAGCAAATTCATGGAGGTTACACACATATTACAACCAGTGCAAGACGAAGCCTGCATGATTTTTGAAGAGATTGAAGGATAAGGCTCACAGCTAGACCAAGTGGTTGCGATAATAGAACAACACCTGGAAGGGCCTGCAAAAGAGCAAGTGATTTAGGAGTTCGCCAAGAAAGAGGCTCAGCCGAAGCAACAATTTGAGGTAGCTCGAGTTAATATCGAGGCCTTTGAAGCAGTGCTACCCAGATTTGAGTGACTCGGGACGAGTCACAGGTGAGTGTTGGGGGCCTGTTGGACCTTGACCAAGTTTTGAGGAAACATTGGTAGTGTTTGACCACTTTTGGGACTTCGATAGGATGGTCGAAGATGGAGTGCACAGGCGGAGCAAAGATCATGAGATCTCGCTTGTTTTGCGGGCTTATGGACCTAGCAAAGGGTTTTAGGGTTTATGTAACGGGTTATGGGATGTCAGCCCATGGGTTTACCCATGATTAGGCCTTTTTGTAAATGTATAAGTAAGTAGCTAAGCGATGTAAGAAGTACTACTATGATTTTTTGGCTATGTGCATAATAGGTTAATGATGGATTAGTGCAAGATATTGTGGAAACCAAGTTTTGAGGAAACATTGGTCATTTTTGACCACTTTTGGGACTTCGACAGGCTGGTTGTATATGGAGCTCACATGTGGAGCAGAGATCATGGGATCTCACTTGTTTTGTGAGCTTGTGGACCCAACAAAGGGTTTTAGGGTTTATGTAACGGGTTATGGGATGTTGACCCATGGGTTTAGCCATGATTAGGCCTTTTTGTAAATGTATAAATAATTAGATAAGCGATGTAAGAATTAATACTATGAATTGTTGGCTATGTGCATAATAGGTTAATTTTGTCTTAGTGCAAGAGATTGTAAGTTGCTCAGTGCAACAGACTGTGTAAGGATTTGTGCTGATAAGGAGTTGGCTCTATGCCTTGACCTGGTTTAGGGGAAGGTGGATCTAGTGCACTATGCACATATCACCTATCCAGTGTGAGGCTTGGATCTGTGGCTTTGTCCACAGGAGCAAATGAATGTAAGAATATTGAAGATTAATAAAGAAGACGAATAAGTTGGTGGACGTAGCCCCACACTGGGGTGAACCACGTATATCTTGTGTCTTGATGTGCTTTGTGCGATGTTGTTTATGTGTTTATCTTCTTAGTGATGTTGTTCTAATGTATGATGAGTGGATCTGATTTTGTTTCTTAGTGCTTAAATATGATTGAATTCTAGGTCTGAGCTAATGCTATGTGCTAAGTGATTAGAAGTGCTTGATATTTATTGTTACTGCGCTGATTTGTAATAAGGGTTTTATCTGTGATGCGAATGAGATTCAAGAACTAATTCATATTGTTGCTTAAGTGCTCTGTTAAGTATTGTAATCATAGATATGTGTCCCATCTTGGCTGTAGACACCTGATTCATGCAACCCCCCCTGCCTCTACCTCAGGTGAGACTTCATCTGCTTCGTAGGTGTTGCCGAAAAGGTCGGTATTTAGGGTTTTGTTGGTGCGCTGTTGAAGCGTTGAACCCTGGGCCTACCCCTGTGCCAACACCTATCATGATTACTAACAACGTAAACTGGTGCTTTTGCTCGATCAACTGGCATTGGATCAACTTATGGCAGTGCAAATTGCATGGATACCTTCTCAAAATAGGTGAATCATAAGTAAGATCGTGCCTCGTAGATGCGTAGTCCAGATGAAGCAAAGACCAGATGAATATGAAAAATGAATGTGAAAGCTAGGACATAAGAGAGTGATTTGTTATTGGTTTGAGTGTTAGAACAACAATGGTTGTAGCTACTTATTCTACTTATGAAACCATTTTTAGGAATTTCATGGTTGCATCCCAATGTGCTAACAAAAATGTTGTTATTGTTCAAGAATGACAACATTTTGAGAACATTATTTCAATATTTCTATTACCTATTAATCATGCTCGTGGTGCATGATAATGAGAAATTCCATGAGGACAAATGATGTTAGTGTCAACAAGGTCAGTGGACTTCAAAACACTGACTACTATGTCCAAAAATAATGGTGGAATTGTGATAGAGGATGGAAAGACAAATTATTGAAGACTAGTGTTTCCGAGCTTCTTCATGTGATGGAGTATTCATCTTTCTATGGTTGTATAAGAGATTATTTGTTGCATTTCAATTTTCATCAATGGATTCTCGATTAAGATATTTTAAGTATGAAGAGCCCAATGAGTAAGTGTTGTCATTTTTTTAGAGCAGTGGTTGAATAATAAATTGCAGGCTTAAAAACAAATAAAGAAGTACACAATTTTTCCCTGGGAGGAGAGCCCATAAGCCAAATGGAGCAAAAGACAATTTTCCGGATATGCAAAGATATATGTGATCTATGTTATGTTTTATAGACAAGCGATTCATCTTAATATTATCAAGTAAACATGAGAAAAGTGGGAATTAATGTCTTTTGTTAGACATGATGGCTTGGTAAATGCACAAGGTTCTAGGGGATTGTTAGAAAAGAGATTGATATTCCTAGTATCAAAGTTGGAGAAAAATATACATAATAATAATATAATATAATCAAAGTTCACGTCAAGCCCTAGTTTTTTGACGCGATTGATCAAATAACCATCCACGTATCATGCATGCATAGACTGCAGAAATCATGTTCCACCCATTACATAATCAATATCTCTCATACAACGAGTGTCTCACCGGGGAAAGAGCTCACTGCTTTTCCTACCTAAACTGGGGCCAGATTTCGCTTGCTAGTGATATTCAATCAACTGCGCGTAATCCAACTTGAATGGGTAAATCCAAGACCGGTAAATTATAAGGGAAAGGGAAAGGATATGGTGTGACTTGCAACCTATTTTGCAATGGTCCTGTCCTAAATTCTTAGCTAGCATACTAGAGGTAGGTAATAACTTATTAGACAACATGCTCAACTCATTTATCACTGTATATTTGTCTTATGTTCTTTGAGTGAGGGTTTCTAGCGCTTGTTTGACTTGAATCCAGAAAATCCAACCGAATCTAGAAGAGAATACAAACCACAACAAAATATAGGGCCTACCAACTCCAGAATCAAGTGTTTTGAATGCAGAGGATTTGGACATAAAGCCTACAAGTTCTCTAAGAGAAGGAATGAGATCAAGGGAGCAGTAAACCATTTGGAGCCAGAAGGAACCATGGGGGATGCAATGAGAGGAAAAAGATATGCATAAAAAAGGTATTTGTGACTCAGGCGGGTTATTATCTATACAAATCTATAGTATAGACGAATTTATATATAGATATATAGTTTTTTCAGGCCCAGGAAGTGATCTATTGGTTAGTCTCCCAGTATTAGCTACTTCTTCCTCATTTCATCTGCCTTCTTTGTACCGAATGAACTCTGACTGTGTCCGTGATGGCTCTACTTCCACTCAATAGCAAGAAAATAGTGTCAGCGACGATGCAATGCTAGAGTTGCATTTTAAAAAATCTGATTTAACCTTTAAACGAGCTCGAGAAAAGCTGATGGGGATTGGCCATGCGAAGCGATGAGCGAAAATGATGGGTCCTCTCCATGCCAAGTGATGATGCTATTTGTGAGCTGTAAACGTGAATGCAGATTTAAAAAAAAATCTAGGCTTAATTAGAATGTATGATTTTAATTATGCAGTAGTTGATTTCACCGAGAATATAGAGTACTTTGGGATATTAGTAGACTTGATCATCTATCTAACACCTGTGTTAAACAAAAGTATTGAAAAATTCGTTAAAAATGTTATAGATAGTTTTTCTGATTATGCAATCCATTTGTCGTTGATCTTTTATGTTGTATAAATCAATGTTTTGGGGATTATTTTGGTGACAATGTATCTCTCAGCTCTGAAGCCACCTGATCAATGTGAATCTAGAATATGCAGGAAAGCAACGACTACCCTAGAACCTAATGTAACTACTTCCCTGGAAGGTGCTGAAAGTGATCATAGATTTCCATCGCCTACAGATACTAGCAGAGAGACATCGAACAACCAATATTTATAAGGTACTTCAAAGCTTTTCATTATTTGTGAGTGAGTTTTGTTCAATATAGAAAAATTTGACATACAAAGGGCCTTACCTTTGTGGAAATCCACGTTTTGGTTGCAAACAATACTACCTATGATCAAAATCTGGACTAGGGGTCAAAATTTAGCTCAAAAATCAAAGTTCTTGGAATTCCCTCAAAATGAACAGGTGTGTATCCCTCATCGTCACGAACCCAACACAACTCGTTTGGGTTCAAATGGATGTCGGATGAGAGAGATATCACGATCTGTTCGAATCGCCAAACAGGTAAAAAAATTGTGCTGACTGTACAGTCCGTACAGGATGATGTGGCAGAGGTACGACCACTGACGTGGCAGGTGACATGGAAAGTGATGATGTGTCATTTTTGAGTTAGCAGTTTGGGTGAATCTGTTGGTGACACGTGGCATGGTCTTTGGAAAATTATGAGGTGCCACGTGGCCCAGGTATGAGCTGCCACATGGCACCATGGTATAGGTTGGTTGGTTAAAACTTTATGGAGTCCGTGGGGATCGAACCCCGGACCTCCCCCAAGGTTCAATGCTTTGGTAGTGTGTGGGCTACCACTAGCCCACATGGTGGTCCTTGTAAATCATATGGTTTTTATTATATTTGAATTGAATTGAAGTGTGATATGGGGTGCGTCCGGGCTGGGGCTTAGCCCCAGCCCCCGGTTGCATGCATTTAGTCATATGACCATTGTATATATGGAAGCACATGAATTTGTGTTTTAAACAAAGCCCGCGGTCACACTTTATACATATGACCACCAACGTGCGTTTAGCAAATGGATACGGAGCTATGGCATGAGTTTGATATTTTATTAGAGTCTAGCCCCGATCGTATGTATTACCACATGATCGTGTCATTGTCATGTGTTTTAAACAAGCCCCTGGTCCTATGTATCGACCCATATGACCTTAACCTTGGTGCGATGGTAAATTTGGTTTTTAACAAATGGTTAGCCCATGGTTTTGGGTGCTTACCCATGTGACCTCGGCCTTGGCGGTTAGGGGCTGGGTGCGCCCTAACCGTCCTACAGTTTGCACAGTTATGCGGTTGCACTCGGTGCTAGGTTTAAGCATGGGTTTTTGAGCGTGTTCTAGGTTGGCCACATAGAGGTGCATTTTGGTGAACCAGAGACAACAAGCTTGAAGGAAGAAAATGGCAAGAGGCCTATCTTCTTCATTTTTTGGCCAAATGAGGTGTCGTAAAAGCCCAACTAGGGGTTTTTGGACGTTCTGAATCCATTGCCACTGTATTCAAAGCCATTTGAAGACTTCTTTTGTAGGTTTTTAACCATTGAAGTTTCAGGAAGCTCTAGGGAGCTTGAAGCCCTCATTGTTTGAAGTCATGCTCAGATGAGCCTATGTTTGTTTTCTGTGATTGAATAACCATTTTTGGCTAATTAATATGCTATGAACACTTTGGGATAAGTTTAAGATCCATTTGAGGACTTTTACATGTGTTTTTTCCACAGAGAAGCTCAGGGAAGCTTAAGGCCACATGTAGAAGAGGTCATGCCCGGAGGAGCCATGATCTGTTTTCAGAGTTTTATTAGTCAGTTTTGGGGTTTTTATGTATTCTGAACCCAATGGTACAGTTAGTATTTCCATTGGAGTTGAGCAGCATATTGTAAAATATTTTTTGACAAATTAATCCCAGAGAGCCAAGTCCATTGATGGAGGCTCAAGGAGATGTAGCCCGGAGAGGGGTGAACTCCTTTATCATGTTGTTCTTGTTGTGAGTGTTTGCTGGTTATTATTTGCTGCAAGTTATTTTTTCTATTGTATTTATGAAAAAAACATATTTAATCTTGCTAAGACCTTACACATAACCATTTAAAAGAAGCATGAACTTAACACATAATTTATCTTGCATATTTTAACACATGGAGCAAGGTCCTGTAAAGTTTTATTTTTATGAAGTAGAGGGTGCTTGCATAGCATAAAAAGTCAGCCCACTATTTTCAGATCAGGTGGTATCAGAGCATAGTTTGTTTTTCTCATGTATTTGCCATTGATAGCTTGAGATTTAGCTGTTGGTATTGTGCAAGTTTTGTGTTGAAATTTGATATCTTGCAAGGATGGAGGAAGCTTCAAACATTGGTAGTTCTCATACATCTTCATTATCTAAGTTGTTTGACAAAGAGATGTTGAAGGAAATTATAACCATGAGATATGTGGTGAAAGAGATGTGGGAAGATAGAAAGGAGAGCATTTCCCTTGAAGAGCAGTTGATGGCCATGAAGAAGGAGAAAGACCAGCTTCTTGAAAAGTTGCATGAGATGGAGACTCAACTCCATGAGGAAAAGGAAACCCTTACCAAGTACATGCATGAACATAAGGTATGTAATGTTAGTTTATCTTCAAATTCCTCTCAAGATGAATGTTTTGGTGTTTTTGAAAATCACACAAGAGGAATAGGGTCCAAGTTATTATTAAAAATGGGCTATGAAGGTAAAGGGTTAGGCAAGCATGCACAAGGCATTGTTGAGACTATTGTTGTTGAAGAGAGACCCAAGTATTGTGGTCTTGGATATGAACAAAGAGATGAAGCAAATTCCAAAGTTGAGGAGACAAGGGAAAAAGTTCCAAGAACAAATTTTGTTTCAAGTTCACCTCCTCAAGAAGGCTATAAAGGAGAAAGTTCAATCCCTCAAGCATGAAAATCTTGTGTTCAAGATGAATGCAAATGTGTGAAATGAAAGAGTTGTGACAACCATGAGGACAAGAACAGATTTGTTGGTCTTCAAAGGAGAGCTTGTAACTCTTCAAATTCACCTCCTCAAAGAGGCGATAAAGGTGAATGTTCAAGGTATAATTCTTCTTATCATTTAGTTGCTTTTGATTATGTTAAGCATGATAAATTTGTATGTAAAAATGGAAGAAAAAGTCCATGTACATATTGTGGTTTATATAACCATCATGTTTCAAAATGTTGGAAAAGATTGACCACTTTCAGAAAAATTTACAAGCAAAGACAACGTGAAAAGAGGATGCAAAAGATTTGCACTCATTTCCAGAAGAGGGGTCATCTCATTGACCAATGTTGGACATTGCATCCAACCACTCATCCACAACACAAGAAGCAGATGGATAAAGAGATTGGAAAGAATAGAAGAGGAGATTCCATCATTGATGTGTGTCAAGATGATTCACAAGAGGACGATTTTCAGTAGAAAAAGTCACCATTGAGTTGTCTTGGTAAGAAATGGTTGGATTTCTTGAGCAAGTAAGGCTTGCATTTTCTATTGTAGATGCATATTTCAGCCTTATGTATGCATTTATGTTGAGAGTATGACAAGTTGAAGAAGTTTATCATAACTTGTATGATGCAAGTTTGCATGTGAATGCAATTCATGTGAAGGTATTCTTGTTGTTTCACAACTTCGCCGGAAGGATGTAAAAGTGGGGTATGATGTTAAATTGTTACAGCCATATATCTTTTTCATATTCAGCTCTTATGTACCCACATGTTTCAGGTTTATGTACTTATGTTTGTACTTGAAGGAGAGTTGAAGAACTATGCACATGCATGTGTTTTGTGTGTATGTATAAGCAGTGAACCTGGTGATAGTTTATAATGAATGATTCATGATTGATTCATGATTGTGTATCATGTTTTTCGACTTGTTATATTGGGAAGGTTGATATGTTTCAAATGAGTCTTGACTGATGTCGATGGTTGTCTTGACAACTATGTTGTGTCGATCATGTTTTTCGACTTATGTTTAGTCGATGGTGTTTGTTGGCTTATAAGTTGATATTGAGTACACCAAGATGCAGGAAAATTCCATATGCTTTGATGAAGTATAATATGTGACAGTTGCTTGAAGAGAAAAAAGACTTTGTTGGCATCATTTTCAGTCTTGTATAAATTTGTTTTCAAGAATGATGGTTTTGTTGGCTTGTGACAAGATGTCCCAGGAAAGTTTTTGCAGCCATTGGAGAGTGGATTGTGCTGACGTCAAAGAGTTCACAAGAGGGACTTGATTCTCAGTGGGAAGGTTGGCAGTCTTCCAAACACAAAGAGAACAGTGGGTCAGCAACAACCAGAGAACAGTGGTTGAAGGACATAGTCAGTTGCAGTGCAAGGCATGTCAAGGTATCCAGGTGATTGTCAAAAAGACTTTTCAAGTAGAATCAATTGATAGAACTTGAAAGCAGAAGAGTATTGAAGCTCAGACGGATAATCATAAGCTTTTTTGGGTCCAAAATCCTTTCAGTGGGAAGGCGTGATCAAAATCTGGACGAGGGGTCAAAATTTAGCTCAAAAATAAAAGTTCTTGGAATTGCCTCAAAATGAATGGGTGTGTAGCCCTCGTCGTCATGAACCCAACGCAACTCATTTAGGTTCAAACGAACATTATATGAGAGAGATATCACGATCTTTCCGAATCGCCAAACAGGTAAAACAATTGTGCTGATTGTACAGTCTGTACAGTTCGTACATGATGATGTGGCAGAGGTACAGACATCGACATGGTAGGTGACATGGAAATTGATGAGATGTCATTTCTAAGTTAGCAGTTTGGGCGAATCTGTTGGTGACACGTGGCATGGTCTTTGGAAAATTATGAGGTGCCACGTGGCCCAGGCATGGGCTACCACATGGCACCATGGTATAGGTTGGTTGGTTAAAACTTTATGGAGTCCATGGGATCGAACCCCGGACCTCCCCCAAGGTTCAGTGCTTTGGTAGTGTGTGGGATACCACTAGCCCACACGGTGGTCCCTGTAAATAATATGGTTTTTATTATATTTGAATTGAATTGAAGTGTGATATGGGGCGCGTCCGGGCTGGGGCTTAGCCCCAGCCCCCGGTCGCATGCATTCAATCATATTACCATTGTATATACGAAAGTGCGTGAATTTGTGTTTTAAACAAATCCCTCGGTCACACTTTATACATATGACCACCAGTGCACGTTTGGCAAATGGATACGGAGCTATGGCATGAGTTTGATATTTTATTGGAGTGTAACGACCCTTGATTATTAATTATAATTAATTTATTAATGTAATCCTAAAAGATTAGCTAAACTGTATTTATGTCTTAAAATAACATTTCTAATTGGTTATTATTAAATAGTGTTCATGATGGTTAATGATTGATTAATTATTAATTAATTCACTAATTAATAAAGTATTAAATTAATGGTGGATAATATGATATAATATTAAATTGGGTTACGTATCCCACAAGGGATAACGTATTCAATACATTAGGATAAGTAATGAAGGAGGGATAAGGGTATTAACGGCGGGGGGGATAAGGTGTAATAAAGCAGTTAGGTAGGAGTTAATGTAGGGAAGGCGGTGAAGGAGGAATAAGGGG
>ML779757.1:751896-762019 GCA_009831015.1 Picea engelmannii | reverse complement strand
TTTCAAATGTTTGAAAAACCAATAGACAATTTGGATTTTCACATGGTTGTTAAAAACAATACACAATTTTGATTTTCTTATACCCGTTCTAACATCTATCATTCTATTGTCAATGTTCATGAGTTTGTAGCCACCTTTTTCAGCAGTTAAACCTTTCAGTAATCTATTCAATCATCCTGCGTAGATCGTGTGGTATCTTCTGGAGAATCTGACCACATACTCTGTGATGTTGTGAGCTCGATTTGTGACATGAGTGGATCAACCTAAATGGTTTCCAAGGAACCAATAACAGGTGCATCTGTGGCAATGATATACAGGCACACCGTAGCTTCACCATCTCTTACAAAAACCAAATAGATCTGTTCTTAAATTGTTCAATCAATAAGATCACGGGTTCAAATAAACAAACACCATAAAGGAAAATCATTTAGACCAAAACTGAGTAAGTTATTTATTTAAAATGCATACTGAAAATCAACAAATAGATCTGTTCTTAAATTGTTCAATCAATAAGATCACAGTTCAAATAAACAACTATAAAGGCAAATCATTTAGAACAAAACTGAGTAAGTTATTTATTTAAAATGCATACAGAAAATCATTCCAATTTATTTAGGACTATCTCTGAAATCAAAGTATTTCCATCTTCTTGACGAGTGAAATCAAAGTATTTCCATATGCTTGGTAGGGACTTTGTTCAAGAATATATGAACCATGCAATATTAACAAATTGTTCCGCAACCATGCTTGTTTAAGAATATATGAACCAGGCAATATTAACAAAGAAGAATATATGAACCATACAATATTAACAAAGAAACAACGAGTCAATTCAAATGTTTCTCAACTTCTAATCATAGAATTTAAAATAATTTCAAGTGTTGATATAGTCTGCTTAAATCATTCACTTTCTATTTCCAATCCATAAATAATTCAAATTAATTACAACTTGAGAAGAGTTATTTCTGAATTATAAATACTTACAATTATAACACTCATACTAATCACAATATTATTGTAAGTAATCTGAACGAGTTCACCAATTTGGTGTCAAATCCTCATAGAACACTTCTTGTCCTTTTGATATTTGAGTTGTGAGCATGATTTTCACTTGTGTATACTTTACCATCTTACCAACTCCAATGACTACTTTCCTTCAGACCCCATGCTATAATGGGGTGGTATGAAAGGTAACAATATAGAAAATGAGAGAATAATGAAGCTTTTATCATGAGAGAAAATCCCCACCTCTTGAACACTTTTCAATAGACAAAACTCTTCAATAATCACCAATAGAAAGTTAAGTATTACAATAACCATCTAACATTAGGGTGAAAAAGCATATGAACCCTCTAGTTCAAGCCTCTATTTTATAGGCTTTGTGGCCCAAGCCAATTGTCCATCTCATGCATAAATGTAATTTTAAAATTTTCTCATTATCTATTATTCACCCACTCACGTGTCACTCACTTGAACAATTGCACAAGCAATTCCATATTTGAAAATACAAAATAGTATTTAATCCTCATCCAACTACCACATTTCTTATTTTTACTCCTAGATGTCCTCTTGATCTCCTCCTCTTTTCCTATTTGACTGGATGCACATGTAGTCACTAATTTAGTTGTTTATTAACTCTTTTTAATATCTCCCAATCTACTCTAATTTTCCAACACTTCTATTTGAATTTGAATTCCTTGTTACTCTCTCTTCTCCTTGATTCATGGTTGGACTAGTAATTAATTTCTAGTTGATTAATTGTTTTCTATTTCATACACATTTTAGAATGGTTTTTTTACCAGTGGAAAAAAATCTTTTTATATTCACTCAAAAAGAAGAAGGAATATACATGTTCCATCAGTACCTTAGACCTTGTGTGTCTCTTACCACCCATTTTAGACAGTCCCATACCCGCTATGTAGCTCCTTATGAGCTTATATGCTGTACAAAAAAAACCCTCCCCTTAATGGGGCACTAAAAACTTTTATAACCTCTTTATTTTACGGTAATCCCCTGACATGTCATTATGTAACACATATATGTTCATAACATGAGAAAATATATAAAATCAACCATAAAATCAACTGGAGCATTCAAAAGAGAAACTCTGTACCTTCTTTTCTACTCCATCAAAGAATTCGTAGAAACATAAGGCTCCCAGTTGTAGTTCCAGAGCCTCCTTGGATAGCTCATTCGATTTAGTATTCAATTCTCTCAGAATATGTTGGAAGGGGAGCCAAATGAATGAATGAAAAGAGATATTGTTGTCTCTCATAATAACATAGAGCCTAATGTTTTGTATAGAGATTTTGTTTCTTTCCCAATAAATACCTAGTTTGGAAACTCCGAAGACTTGTAGCTTCTGAAGGTCCTTTTCTTTTGCATCTTCTAGTAGCATCCAAAGGGAAATAAGTTCTGATATGCCCAGGGGAATAATGAATATGAATATAGTGGTTGTGATTGATGTGTAGGACTACTCCTACACCACATATGGGTTAGTTTCCTTGATTTTCCCCGTTGAAATATCCACACAAAGTATCATAATCAATGGAAGGAGGGATGGGATTCCTTGGGTTCTTAGCATGAGGATATTCCTTTAAATTTGTCTCCTGTGAGAGTGTAAGTGCATAAATTACCTCCGGGTTGATTGATTTGTCTTTAAACACCGCTTGATCCCTTTTCCACCATATGTTAGAGATCATCATACTTGGGAGACTTGTATACAAATTTACCTCCCTGTTTTGTACCCAGGATTTAAAGCATTCTTCCAATGATGTATTGTTCCAATAAAACTGTTCCTGCAACTTTTTTGACCATCTTCGATACTTGACCTACAAATGGGAAAGTGATAAAAATATGAGCAATTGTTTCAGAATTGGATTTGCATAGAGGAAATCGACTCAAACCTACCCAACCTCTCTTTAAGAGGTTTTTCCACGTCAACAACTTCTTGTTGAGGGAAATCCAGATAATTACTTTGCATTTTTTTTGCGGGGGGGTGGGGGGGGGGATTTAAACTTATAGAGTGGTTTCCACCACCACTTTCTAATTCCTTGGTGTCGTTCTTCTTGCCAAGATTTGCAGCCCAACTTGACTATGTAGGATCCATCTTTTGGGTTTAGGGTACTCGGGCATTCTTTTCTAAATATGATGAAATGTACTCGGGCTATGAACTCATCGCATACCAGGGCGTAAAATATCTTGTACCTATTCTCCCACATAATGATGAAATAAACATGCACGGGTAAATAAAAAACATGCCAGCTCAGTTTCATTCCCACGAAAATGTTCCTTGCGAAGATCACGTCCAATAGGTATGATGCCATGTCAAAGGCTGACATTTCTCCATCCTTTGGTGTCTGGGCCTGCAAGATGTTAGTGATTAAATTTTTGGAAATGATGGCTCCCTAGTTAAAGCTACTCCCGGAAATCGCCACAGTATATACTAGGGGCATCCATGCTTCCGAAAACTTGGAGCAATATTTTTCTCCATATAATCGACAGATCAAAGCCATTAGATAAATATAGGACTGTCTGAGGTTTACCATGATGTACCAACCATTTATCCTATTTGTGAATTTGTTCTCTTCTTTCCACCATGAGGCCATTAACCTGCTAGTGTCATGGAACTTATAAAATTTGACCGCAAACTCTATATTTATTATTTCCTCTGGGTCTTTGAGTTTGTAGTATTTTTGGACCTCTGTTGGAAGAAAACCCCCAACAAATTCACCATTTTCATTATTTATTATACATTTCATCGCATATATGTGGTCAATTATCCATCCCAGGGTCTCTATGCAGGGAAAAAATGGGGTTCATCATGCCACCATATGTAGGCATGATCGTTGGATGTTTGGGAATACCTGGTCATCCAACATCCTGACGTTCGGGTCACTGTGTGGTATAAAATCCGGGTGATCTTCCTAGTTGATCCTGTTAAACATATATCCCTAATGCAGGAGCACCACCTTAGATCCAATGCTTACCTCCGTGTCACCGAACGTCGGAGGTTGGGAAAAATCCTTTCTGGTAGATGTGCGAATAACTCGTTCCTCCTTTGAGGAAAAATAAAGCTCTCTTGCAGGTCCCGATGTAGACCCCTCATCGATCTCTATTTCCTTCCTTTTGGGCATTCTTGGTGAGCGCCTAGTCATTGGATTTCTTGGAGACATTTTTCTTGCAGAAAAGAAAAGAATGTTATAGGGAGAAACAAGCCAACCTTGACAAGAGTCATCGACACCGTCGCAAGTGAAGAAATGATAAAAACAATGCTTTCCTTCTTGCTTGCAAGAAATTAACCTGTTATTATTGGTAATCAAAATTAGAGAGTTGACTGTAATCTCCTCAATGCTTTCTCTTTCTTATTCGTCTGCTTTGGGGAATAAGCAATTTGCAAATGAAACAAAATGTTTGGGTATATCCTTGTAAATTTAAACAAAACGTATACTTACCTTGTCGCATAAAATCTTCAATTCCAGAGTGCAAATGCGATATGTGCAATATATTACAGAATCTTCATCATGCCTAGGATTAAATGCAACGCAGGCTGGCAGCATAGGAGCGAGTTACTTTGTAGTTCATCGATGAATTCAAATTTCGACTGTTGGCCAACACGCAGTGTTGTGGTGTTGGTTGTACTAAAAGTTTGTCTATCAAAACGCCGAAATATATATTACCTCAGTTAGGGGCATCCCATCGAATTAACAAAACTTTTTTCGTATTTACTAGCATAATAGGTATTGGGAGATATGGTGCATCGCAGATCAACTAGGTTCATTGGTATCAGTGGGTGAAAGTTTGAACTAAGACGAGGATCTCGGTATTCTAGCAATCAACCGATAGTGAATGAGCGCATCGGTGTCGGCGGGTTGAATTTGACATTTTTTCGTTGGTGTATATAGGAGAAATTTTTGATGCCGACCAAGATCGTCGTACAGTGTTGATGTGGAAATAATATCATGAAAGTACAGATATGACCCAAGGAAAAATACTGAGTCATATAGACTACTTACGCAACCAAGATACGTGGTTGTTGATTTCGACTTCTACGTGAGTAACGCCTTTTCTTCGGTATCAATGATTTTATTTAGAAACACAACCTTGACTACAAAATCCTATCTTGCTGACGACGATGATGTATCAACAATTGATGATCGACGATTTGTTGATGGTTACTGTTTTGCAGTTTTGTTCTTTTGAATTTCACCAACTCTGAAAAATGTATTGACGATCATGGATCAGAAGTTCGTTATGGCCTATGTTAGTGGTTGGCCTTTCGTATTTATCTGACGTCGACTGTGTATAAGCGATTATCATTGGTATGTGATCATTTAACTTCCCGAATTGTGTCGATACCGATAATAGGCGATGGCTCAAAATTTTGGTTGTGTATACTTATTTAAAATTCCAAGTTTCTTTAGAGAAAAGTTCAATTTGTTCAATAACTCCAAACCAAGCCAAATATGATCGATGAAAAAACATAATCAACATTGAACCCAATTGATTCCTACACAACTGACTAAATTCAAAAATACAAAGTGGTACCCAAAAAGAAAAAACTTCTCAAAACTTTTAGGGTGTGTTGAGTGCTAAAAAAGTGACGATTCTCTCGGCGAACACAAAATATCTACTCCTTCCCTCGTGCTTAGTTTTTTCAAATTGGTTGAGAAACTCTCTGGATTTATTCTATTCATTTTCAATAGAACCTTTTATATCAATTGTACACAAGTTTCCGGGTTCACAAATCTAGATCTGCCTATGGGGTTTATTCTTTTCCACCCTCTTTCCTTTTAACCTCAATCCATGTCCTTTCTAGACAAGATCTGGGTAGAGCATCCATTGGCATGAGGCCTTTTAGCTATAATTCTTTTTATTATGGTGTTGCTGTACTATCAGTGAGCGTCCATAGCCCCGACAGAGTCACCCCGATATCATAGACCTTGATCCGCTGCCAGCGAGTGTCCATATCCCCTGTGGTGTTATATGCATACCCTCTCATACTTTACACTCTTTTTATATAGATAATTTTCTTCTCGCATAAATGCCAAGAGTGAGTCGGAGAGGAGGATATATTTTTTTTGATAGGTGAAAGTATTAAGGTGGGGATTTTCCTGACTTTTTCCATAGGTACATGTGACTCTTTTCATCTATCCACCTTTCCATTTAGTGTTACTAGGCCACTAAGCAGATATTTCATTGCTTCCCCATGTAGTATGCTAACAAAGAAACATATGATTTGAGAAATTTTGTATTTTCCCAATGTCTCTTATTTTGCATGTGAGTGCAGGTTAGGAGTAGAGTCTGTTTTACTGTATTTATTAAAATCAACCATTTTTTTACAGAACACAACTTAATTAACAAGAGAAAAAGAAAAGAAAATAAAAATAGTTCGCAGTCGGTCTTCCCTAAAACCACACACTCATCCTGATCAAAATGTATGCTAAAAAAAAAAAAGAAACTCAAACAAAACATCAAAATACACTTTTTTTTTTATGAAGAGAAGTATTGTTTTAAGGCCTGACTGTTCACCGGGAGGGTGTCAGATTCACCCCTCAGATTTTGCAATCGGTATGTTCCTGCCCCGATATTCTCTACCACTTGAAAAGGTCCGAGCAATAGATTTTGGAACTTTGAGTGTTTTCCTTTGGACTCATTTTCTTTATCCCACTTTAAGACTAGGTCCCCTACTTTGAAATTTTTCTCTCCGGACTTATGCTTGTCGAACCATATTTTAACTACTTGCTGATGAGCAGTGAACTTAACTTTAGTCTTTTCCCTTTCTTCATCCAACATGAGAAGGGTACCAATCCTTTGTTGTAGAGCAGATGAGGGTTGACCTATTGATGCCTGGGCAATCTATAAATATGGAAGGTACAATCTGTTTGGAAGAATGGCTTCTTTCTCATATACCAGAAAATATAGAGAGTTTGCTATGGCTTCTGTAGGTGTTACTCTATAGTCCCACATGGAATTATGAAGTAAATTATGCCAATTTCTCTGATTTAAAAAAAAGAAACATTTTTAAAATTCATACTAGGTTTTTATTAGTTGACTTTGCTACCCCATTCCCTTGCAAATAATAGTTTGTAGAATATCTTATTATGATCCCCTTATCAAGGGAAAATTCCTCCAAGTGTGTGGAATGAAAATATGCAACATTGTAAAAAACGAGGACGAAGGGCATCCCAAACCTTTTTATTGGTTGTTGTTCTAAAAATTGGATCACTACCTTTTCATTAATGTGCATGAGAGGGATAGCCTCTGTCTACCTTGTGAAATAATCTGTTGCACTCAAGATGTACTTATTTTGTTTTGAAGAATTGGGAGTAATTTCTCCTATGACGTCTATTCCCCATTCCTTGAAAGGTCTAGATATGGTCACCGACTGGAGTGGAATGGATGCTCTCTTTTCCCTACTGACACTGGCTTGAAAAGATTTACATTTCCTAGCATATGCATGAACGTCCCTGAACAAATTAGGCCAATAATAACCAGCCCTTAATATTTTTTGAGCCATGGTTTCTCTACAAAATGTCCACCTTCTGGGTCGTCATTGAGTTCTTTGAATACCTTTTCTGCATCATCATGTTCAAGACATCTAAGGATTAATCCATCATAGTTTACATGGAAAAGAAAAAAAATTATGAGGTGATATTGTGTGGATTTTAACCTGAGGGATCTCCTTTCTCTAGGGTTTAGGTTTTCCGGACAACTTCTATGATGAAGGAGATAAGAAAAGATTCCATACTAGGACTCTTTCTCGGGAGTTACTTATAAGGCTTCACCTCACCATAATTAGAATTCGTTTTCCCAACTAGGGTCTTCTGCGTTAATCAGATCTTGGGCTTCAATGACCAGTTTACACAATCCTTGTCCTTTGACTATTTTGGTAGGTTTTATGTCTAGATCAAATTATTAGATGACTTCCATCTAATTTCCCCTTCTTTCTCCCATCTCTTGTTGAGTGTACAAATATCAGACCGTTGGATGAGGTACTATGACTTTAGTGTGATTCTTTAGGATGTAGGATATGAAATGTTTAACTACTTTAAATACTACATAAGCATGTTTGTCTATAGTAGGGTAATTCAATTCGACTCCTTGGAGTTTGGTGCTCATAAAGGATATTGGTGCTTCATTGTTTTCATCATCCTTTTGAGTAAGTACTGCAACCAAATATTGGTCATAAGAAAAGGTATAAAGGAGAAAATATTTACTGGGGGCTTCTTAACACTAGTGCTTGGGAGATGGAAGTTTTGATATTATTGAAGGAACATTTCTTCTCTTCATCCCATTTAAAATATGCATCTTGGAAAATCATTCTTTGTAAAGGCTTAACAGTTTCGGTGAAATCAAGAGTGAATTTTCTTACAAAATTGATTTTTGCAAAGAACGATTGCATGGCCTTTTTATTGTGAGGAAATGGGATTTGAGCTATCGATTTTATTCATTCAGGGTCGATGTTGATTCCTTCCTAAGATATGATATGACCTAATAATTTTCGTTCCTCTACACCAAAGATGGTTTTCTTAGGGTTCAAAGATATTCCATACTTCCTACACCTCCCAAAGATTTGAGTCAAATGTTGAATGTGATATTCCTTATTTTTTGAATATATTGTTACGTCATCTAAATATAATACCACACACTTGTTAATCAATCCCCTAAAATCTACGTCCATGGACCTCTGGAAGGTTTCCCCTGCATTAATCAGCTCGAAAGACATGCATTTATAAGTAAAGGTGTTGGTTGTGGAGCCCGATTATCTTTGTGATTTAGAGGTCTTTTTTTTCAGTTGTGTTTATACCCCATGAAGAATTTACACCCTAGAAGAATGTACATGCCTCCACGCGGGGGGGTGAAGAGGCTGGTTACCCCCTTTGCGGGTCCCCGACGGTGAAGCCTCGAAAGGAAAAATTGCCTTGTAAATTTATATTGTAATTTCATTGTAAATCTAGACCATTCATGATAAGGTCACATATTTGACGGTAGAAGTGATGTTAGGATTTTTTTCCTAGAAGGAAACACTCTTTTATGAGGGAAATGTATTGCAGTTATGCATCATTGTGATTATTGTATTATGAGATATGAGACTATGAGAGAAACAGGAGGAAGTTACAACATGTTTGTTGTAGGTTGTATATGTTAATATTATGGTAGCTTTGGGAGGTATGAACCTCTATGATGACCTATGACGAGATTAGAATCCTCCGGAAGGAAGCAAAGAATTGAGGAAAACCCTAGACAGGTTGTTGGCTAAACAAATATATTTATATTTAATTTATTGATGCCCAGAAAGAGAAGTCGGCCCAGTTGGACTGGTCAAGTCGGCCCCAGTTAGACTGGCCAGTCCATTATAAATACAGGGCGCCAGTTTCATTACTACACACTCTCAGAATTGTAGAGCCAGTTGTGCACACTGCAGTTGGCAGTTTTGTGCGCAGGTCTCTAGGGAAAGTGGTGCGCTAGTTCTGGGTGGGATCATCTGTTCAGTTTTGTTTCCATTCTTTTGCTTGGTGCATTTAGCCTCTCTTGGCTATAGATTGCAGCCAAAATTCTCTTCTCGGTCAAGGTTAAGGTGCTCGGAGGGTGGCTTAAGGCCTGTGGTTGGGAGATGAGGGTATCGTCGTGGTTAAACGAGCACAATCCTTTATATTCTAACATGTTATGGGCCCACACACCCTTCAGTCAGCCTAAAACGCTGGAAGGAAACATAACCGCTAGGTATTGAGCTCATTAAGGAACTGTTGCTAGAGTTACTAGCAGGAGCAACTTCCAAAGAAATGCAGCTAGGGTTACTAGTAGTAGCAGTTGCAGAAACCCTAATTCTTGGATCTGGCACCTTGTGATAGAGCATCTCGCTCAAGGAGAATATATTCAGATGCGCCCTAACTCAGCACACCTATTGACTTTCTCAGAAGAGAGAAAAGACGCAGTTGAAGTTTTGGATCAAGGCATGACCAGTTATCAGTCAACCAAAGACATGTGCGAAACAATCAGTCTCTTACATTACTCAGCACTTACCGGGACAATTGAAGATGATATGTGGATAATCGATAGTGGAGCTTCCAGGCACATGACGGGAGATCAAGCTAGACTCTCAGATCTAAATGAGAGAAAG
>ML779757.1:728278-748122 GCA_009831015.1 Picea engelmannii | reverse complement strand
TTTATATGCAGGTTGCTATTTGTTATGAAGGACAATTTGTGAATGTGTTTCACAAAGTCTGAGTAGTTGTGTACTACTGGAATAGACACAGGTGTGTTCTATAAATTGATATTGTACCAGTTGTCATAGGAGATTATCCAGTCAGATAATAATGATAGGTGCTCGTGGTGCTACTAATTGAATGGTCTGTTGTGCTCAAGACCATACCTCCCTAGCTATGAGGGAGTGTTAATATTATGGTAGCTTTGGGAGGTATGAACCTCTATGATGACCTATGACAAGATTAGAATCCTCCGAAAGGAAGCAAAGAATTGAAGAAAACCCTAGATAGGTTGTCGGCTGAACAAATATATTTATATTTAATTTATTGATGCCTAGAAAGAGAAGTCGGCCCAGTTGGACTGGTCAGGTCGGCCCCATTTAGACTGGCCAGTCCACTATAAATACAGGGCACCAGTTTCATTATTACACACTCTCAGAATTGCAGAGCCAGTTGTGCGCACTGCAGTTGGCAGTTTTGTGCGCAGGTCTCTGGGGAAAGTGGTGCGCTAGTTCTGGGTGGGATCATCTGTTCAATTTTGTTTCCATTCTTTTGCTTGGTGCATTTAGCCTCTCTTGGCTATAGATTGCAGCCATAAGTCTCTTCTCGGTCAAGGTCAAGGTGCTCGGAGGGTGGCTTAAGGCCTGTGGTTGGGAGACGAGGGTATCGTCGTGGTTAAACGAGCACAATCCTTTATATTCTAATAGTATCCCTCCATTTATTGGATAATAATAAAGGAAGGACCTGACAATTTCTTTGGTGGGCATAGCCCACTGGGTGAACTACGTATATCTATGTATCTATTGTATTGTGTATATTCTTTATTTTATTTCCTCATTTGTTTTATTTTATTACTCCGCAATACTATTTTTCTAACAACTGGTAACAAAGAGAAAGGTAACTCCCAAGAAAAGAGGGTTCCTGGTTCGAGTGGGAGCAATGGCGGAAGATGGAAAGTTTAGGGTCAATAAATTTAACATCCAAAACTACTAGTTATGGAAGATGTAGATGGAAGATTATATATATCATAAGGATCTATTCCTACCATTGGGTGGAATAGAAAAGAAGTCGATGACCATGAAGGATGAAGAATGAGATGTTATTAACATAAAGGCACTAGGAACAATATGGCTGAGCCTAGTAGCATCGATGGATTTCAATATTTCGAAAAAAAAAATGACAAAGGAGTTGATGGACGCATTGGATAAATAGTATGAAAAACCCTCGACACCCAATAAGGTATTTCAAATGAAGATATTATTTAATATGAAGATATCAGAAGGTGGGTCTATTGCAGATCATTTAAATGAATTTAGTACAGTTACTAATCAACTAAGTTCTGTAAAAGTGGAATTTGATGATGAGGTCATGGCTCTTCTAATATTGTGATCATTGCCATAAATATGGAATGAATTGGTCATGGATGTAAGTAACTCTGTCTCTGGTTCAAACACTTTAAAATTTTATGATGTTTTTGGTGTTAGCCTTAGTGAGGAAATGCGATGGAAAAGCATAGGTGAGACATCAGGTAATGCGTTAAACATGGAGAACAAGGGAAGAAAAAAGGGAAGAGGAAAGAGCTCAAGGAAGCATGAGAAATATAGGAAGGGTAGATCCAAATCCATATTTAGAAAGATAGAGTGGTAGAATTGTGGGAAGAAAGGACATATGAACAAATATTTTCGAGCTCCAAAGAAACAAATAGATGGGCAACAAGAGAAAAATCAGGAAGCAAATGTAATAGGTGATGTGTTACAAGATGTTTTGATTCTTTATATAGATAATATTTCTGAGTCTTGGGTAGTAGATTCATGGGCTTGATTTCATGCCACACCCCATAGGAAACATTTTCTAGATTATGTTCAAGGTTATTTTGGACAGGTTCATTTGGGTGATGATGCACCATGAAAAATTGTTGGAATGAGAAAGATAAAAATAAAGCAAAGCAATGGGAACCTATGGTTGGTTAAAGAGGTAAGACATGTTCTAGATATAAGTAAAAATCTAATTTCAACAGGGAAGTTGGAAAGTGAAGGTTGTATATCCATATTTACAGATAAGATGTGGAAGTTCACTAAAGGATCATTGGTGATAGAAAAATGAGAGAAGGTAGGTACATTGTATTTATGTACTGGTAATACTGACACTTCTATCTCTTTAGCATATACAAGAGTGGATACAACACTGTGGAATCATAGTATTGGACACATAAGTGAGAAGGGGATGCAAATACTTCACAAAATAATTTTTTTACTAGATCTTAAACAAATTGATTTGGATTTCTGTGAGAATTGTGTTTATGGAAAACAAAAGAGAGTCATATTTCTTAGAGTCAAAAAAGAAAAGAAGAGTGAAAGGTTAGATCTTGTGCATACATATGTATGGGGACCAACTCAGGTACCATCTCTTGGTGTCTCTCATTATTATGTTACTTTTATTGATGATGCAACTAGAAAAACTTGGGTTTATTGCATTCGACAAAAATCTAATGTTTTTGATACTTTTAAGAAATGGAAAGATTTGGTTGAGAATGAGACATGAAAAAGGTTGAAGTGTCTCAGATTAGACAATGGAGGTGAATATTGCAACAAGGAGTTTGATGATTATTGTTCATACCATGGGATTTGTAGAGAGAAGACAGTTCCAGGAACACCACAAGAAAATGGTGTGTCAGAAAGGATGAACATGACAATCATGGAGCGTGCAAAGAGTATGAGATTGCATGCTGGTTTACCCTTACAATTCTTGGCAGATGTTGTAGATACTACTATTTACGTAATAAACAAAGGACCTTCAAGCTCTTTGGATGGTATAATTCTAAAGGAGGCATGGACATGTAAGAAGGTAAACTATTATTTTTTGAAGACTTTCGGTTGTGAATCATTTGTCCATATTGATAAAGAAAATAGAACAAAGATTGAGGTAAAATCCAATAAGTGTACCTTTATTGGATATGGTGTTAATGATTTTGGTTATTGCTTATGGGATTGTGAAAATAACAAAATAATTAGGAGTAGAGATTTCATATTCAATGAGAAAGTCATGTATAAAGATTAGTTGCAAGGAAAGAAACAAAAAATAGAAAAACCAGAATACCCAATGCTTGATGAGATCAATGGAAAAGAAACTACAAAGGTACTAGAAAATCAAAATGTACAACAACAAGATCAACAGGTACCTCAAACTCCTGCAAGTGTTGTTAGAAGATCTATCAGGTTAAGTAGACCCCCTAAACGATACTCTCCTTCATTGTATTATTTATTGTTGACTGATTTTGGTGACCGATAATGTTATGAAGAGGAAATGCATGAAGACACCAAAAAGAAGTGGGAGCAAGGCATGAAAGAGGAAATGGATTCCTAGGTACATAAACAGACTTGGGACTTGGTTCAGTTTCCTACAAGAAAAATAACATTGCAGAATAAATGGGTTTACAAGTTGAAGGAAGAATATGGAGACAAATAGTGGTAGAAGTCTAGACTTGTTGTAAAGGGGTTTGCACAAACGAAAGGTATAGATTTTGATGAAATATTTTCTCTTGTTGTTAACATGAATTCAATTAGGAATATTTTAAGTTTTGTGGCAATAGAATATTTTCATCTTGAACAGTTAGATGTAAAAACAACTTTTCTCCATGGGAATTTGGAGGGCGATATTTATATGCAGTAGCCACAGGGGTATGAGGTCAAAGGAAAGGATAATTTAGTATGCAGGTTGAAGAAGATATTGTATGGCCTAAAACAAGTTCCAAGGAAGTGGTATTTGAATTTTGACATGTTTATGAGAGAACAAGGTTATAGTAGATGTCTTTCCGATCACTCTGTTTATTTTAAAAATATAGAAAATGGAAGCTATATTATCTTTCTATTGTATGTAGATGACATGCTTGTTGTAGGGTCTAATATGTAGGATATAAATGTGATCAAGAATAAATTAACTAATTCATTTGCGATGAAGGATTGGCTTTGTAAAGAAAATCTTTGGTATGAGAATAACAAGAGACATGAAAAACTGCAAATTGACATTGTCTTAGGGTGAGTACATAGAGAAGGTGTTGGAGAGGTTTAGAATGCAAGATGAAAAACCAGTTAGTACACCTTTGGCCAACCCTTTCAAATTAACTAAGGAAATGTGTCCCAAGACACAGGATGAGATAAAATACATATCCATGGTCCCTTATTCATCAACAATTGGCAAATTGATGTATGATATGGTTTGCACAAGACCAGATATTGCACATGTACTGGGAGTTGTGAGCAGGTATATGAACAATCTAGGTAAAGAACATTGGGAGGCAATAAATTGGATTCTCAAGTATTTGAGAGGTAATTCTACTCATGCATTATGTTTTGAAGGTTCAGACACTGTTCTATAGGGATATGTTGATTCAGATATGGAAGGTGATAAAGATAGTAGGAGGAGCACCACATGGTATGTTTTTACTATAGGTGGAACAACAATAAGTTGGATTTTGAAACTACAAAAGGTTGTTTCACTTTCAACAAAAGAGGCATAGTACATTGCTGCTATAGAGGCTAGTAAATAAATGATTTGGTTACAGAGGTTTATGGAGGAATTGGGAAAGAAGCAAGAGAATAAAAGGTTGTAATATGACAGTGAGAGTTCCATTCATCTTGCAAAGAACTCACAGCTTCCATTTGAATACTAAGCATATACAACTCAGGTACCATTTCATATGATCCATCTTGGAAGATAGAAATTTGAAGTTGGAAAAGATACATAGTAGCCAAAATCTTGCATACATGTTAACTAAGGGAGTAACCATAGAGAAACTTAGTTCCTCCTCAGTTTTAGTTGGTATTCAAGCATGAAGATGAAGATGAGAAATTTTCCAGGTCCAAGAAGGTTCATAGTCCAACAAATACAACAGTGGTGGAGTTGTTGAGATCAGTCTCCAAGTGGAATATTGTTGGTTGCGAAGCCTGATTATCTTTGTGATTCAGAGGTATTTTTTTTCAATCGTGTTTATACCCCATGAATACTTTACACCCAGAATAATGTACACTCCTCCATGTGGGGGAGTGTAGAGGGGGCCTACCCCCTTTGTGGGGGTTTGGGGGTGAAGCCTTCGAAGGAAAATTTTCCTTGTAAATTTATATTGTAATTTCATTGTAAATCTAGACCGTTCATTATAAGGTTGCAGATCTGATGGTAGAAGTGATGTTAGGGTTTTTTTCCCTAGAAGGAAACCCTCTTTTATGAGGGAAATGTATTGTGGTTATGAATCATTATGAATATTGTATATTGAGATATGAGTCTGTGAGAGAAAGAAGAGGAAGTTACAATGGGCTTGTTGTAGGTTGTATCCCTTCATTTGTTGGATAATAATAAAGGAAGGACCTAGAAATTTCTCTGGTGGACATAGCCCACACTTGGTGAACCACATATATCCGTGTCTCTATTGTATTGTGTATCTTATATGTTTTATTTCTGCATTTGTTTTATTTTATTGCTCTGTGATCCTGTTTTTATAAAAAAAGGTTCCCCACATGGTCTAGAAGGTAGTTTTTAATCGATCATCTTCTGAAACCAGGACTTGGTTATACCTCGAGAAATCGTTTAGGAGGGAAAACATTTCAGATCATGATATTGTCTGTAGGATATGTTCCATGGGTGGGAATAGATAATTATCCTTGTCTACTGCTTTGTTAAGTTTTATGAAATCCACACACAAAAGGATCTCTCCAAACTTCTTTCTGACAGGCACCAGATTGGCTACCCAAGCAGAGTGTCTTATGTGGAAAATAATATTGGCATCTAATAATTTCTTCAACTCTTGATACATTAGTGGTTACAGATATGGGTGGTACTTCCTAAGCTTATGTTGGAAGGGATTTATCCCATATTTCAATAGGATCATATGTTGGATAATGCGAGTATCATAAATTTTCAATTCTTGGTATGACCAAGCAAAGACATCTTGATATTATTTAAATAGTTTAAGATAAGCCTTCGTGTATTCTTTGGAAACTGTCTTTCCTAGGTTGACATTCTTGGGATTCTTATGGGTACCTAGGTTTATAGTTTCATATATAGGGCACGAGCTCCCCATTTTTGCATTCCCTATCCCTCTAACTCTTTCCCTTAGTTCAAAAAGGTTCTCTAGACTGGTCACTCCTTTCGGTATTGTGTGACACTTCGATTTTTCATCAAAGTGATTGTTTTTTCTCCTCTTCTCATGGAGATTTGATTATGTGAGTAGTTCTTGGAATATTTCATCGTCAATGGCCAAATCCTTGAAATTCTCCTGATTAGTCAGGAAATCTATAATCCATTCATCTCCTTCAAAAAATTTCCAATTGGAAATGTTGTTAGGCACTGACGGTTTGTAGAGTAGTTCGAATGTGAACCTTGATGCTTCATAGTCTTCTAAAGGAGATAATCTTGAGGCTATGGTAGCTAAAGAATCAACAAGAGTATTCTTTGTCATGGAAATAACGATAATGTTGAAGGCCTCAAAATTGTCTATTAGCCTGTGTACCTCTTGCTGGTAGTTTCTCAAGTGAGGTGAATTGCAATGAATGGTATTCTTTACTTGTCTAACGATAATTTCAGAGTCTCCAAAAACTTTCAATTCTTTGACATTTAGTTCGATGGCCTTCTTTAGTCCGTGGACTAGAGCTTCATATTCAACAATGTTATTGATGCATTCAAATCTAATATGCAGGATAAGAGGTTTCGTTTCCCCTGTGGATCAATGAGGATACATCCTACTCCCAAACCTTATTGAGATTTAGAACCATCAAAGTACAATTTCCAAATTTGTGGGGGAAAATTACTAGCTCCTTCATGTCTATCTATTTTTTCACTTTCATCTTCCTTGAGTGCTACTCCTGATGGAAAATCCTGATAGATGATGCTTTCTCCTATGTCTTCTAGTAAGTCTACTTGAAAAATAATTTCATATTTTTGTGTGGGAGGTATGTCAGACACGGGAGGAGTGAAATTACCGAAATCAGAATAACATGAGTAGTTTCTTAAAACATGGAATTCTGTTGATGATGGTTCATTTGGAGTTTATAAATCACTGATGGTATGTTTGAGATATCTTTCTCTGTCAATCTTGATCATGTTTGTATGTCCATTTAATGGAAACCAAAGGTGCACCCATTCAGTACTAAAGTATCCATTTAATTTCTCGGACTAGTCTCGACTAACTAGCAGTCCATAGGCCTATGGGATGTCTACTACGATTATGTAAATTACATGAACAAATTTGGGGTGTGTAGCAATTTTGATCCTGAAAACTTTAAGTTCCCCAATGAATTTTACCTAATTCCTATCTAGTTGTATAACATGTTTATCACTTTTGAGTGGGGTTGCATTTAATTTATGTTGGGTATGTGTTATATTCTTTGCATGTGTGTGTGTGGGCGTGTCAGATATGACAACTGCGTCTGACGATCCCTCGTAGTAGTGCTCTGGTTGTGCCGTGTGCACTGGGCGATTTCCTAAGGGGGTCCCGGGGGGGGGGGGAAGGAATGCCCCCCCTGGTTATGCACAACGTTTGGGGTAGCACCCCCAAATTGTTTTTTGGGCGGTTTTTGCTTTTTTTAGAAGATTTTTCTATTTTTAGTGGTTTACTAAAAATAATCCCAGTTTTAGGGATTAGGGTTTTGGTATCTACGGAATACCTAAAAACATTGTATATATATTGTATAGTGAATGACGAAATTCGATATAATGAATATAAGAAAGGTTTTCCCAGTTGAGGGTTTCCAGTATAAATCTTTGTGTACTATGTGAATGAGACATTGATTATATTCTGTTTTTCTTAAGAATCTATATGCATTGCTTTACTTCACAGGTTTAAAACTTACATGTGGTATCATATCTTGTTTTTGGCTTTAGAGGGATGCCTTTGTTGCTAAGGGTTTGGCTCGGTCTTGATAGATCAAGTTTATCTTGGGTCTGTGATAAACCTGGGTTTAGTGGGAGCTATTGCAGTGGAGATTCGAGTATAGAAAGAGGAATGGCAAGCTCATCTAGAATCGAGATAGAGAAGTTCAACGATAAAAAATTTGAGCCATGGAAGTTCAAGATGGAGGATCTTCTTGTAGACAAAGAACAATGGATCACTGTGGATCCTGGTACACAACCTACTGGTACACCGTCTACTAGAACACAGGCTACTGGTACACAAACTACTAGTACACCAACTATTGGTATGTCGAAGGAAGATTGGGAGAAGTTGGAAAGAAGAGCAAGGAGTACTATTCGAATCTCCTTGGTAGATTTGGTTTTGTTGAATGTCTCGGGAGAATCTACATCCAAGGAACTATGGGATAAGTTGGGGAATTTGTATCAATCAAAGTCCCTGGTAAACAAGTTGTTTCTTTGAAAGAACTTGTATCATCTTAGGATGGAAGATGGAGATTCTGTGATAGAACATCTAAATTCTTTTAATACTCTGGTAAGTCAACTTGTCTCTGTTAATATTATGATTGTAGAAGAAGATAAGTGTATTACTTTGTTATGTTCTTTGCCAGACTCTTGGGATAATCTGGTTGTAGAAATTGGTAGTACCACTCAATCTACATTGAAGTATTAGGATGTAGTTTCATCCTTGTTATCTGAAGAGATGAGGCGAAAAAGCATGGATGGTCACATCATAGATGCTTTATTTGTAAGAGGGTGTACCCAAGATAGGAACCCTGGTAAGACTTCGAGGTGGAGATATAAATCTACAAGTAGATCTAAGTCTCCAGGAAAATCTTTGAGGAAATGTTGGAAGTGTGGTAAAACAGGGCATTATAAGAAAGATTGCAAGTCTAAGAAGGTTGAAAAACCAAAGGGATCTAATAGTACCTCTTCCATAGAGGCGAAAACCTCCACTGAAGAAGAAGGTGATGTTTACCTGGCATCTACAAGTACACATGTAGACCGTGATGTATGGTTGATCGAATCAGGTGCGTCATACCATATGACTCCTCACAGGGAGTGGTTCTCTGAAAAATACGATGGTGGTGATGTATTCCTAGGATATGACTCGACAACAAAAATATTGGGATGTGGAAGGGTTAAGTTGCTACTAAAATATGGAAGGATTAGAACTCTCCCCGGGGTTCTGCACATTCCAAAACTAGCCATGAGCCTAATATCTGTAAGCAATATGGATGATGCAGGAGTGGATACTGTATTTGGAAAGAACACTTGCAAGATGGTATGAGGAGAAATGGTGTTGATGAGGGGAGTTCGGTGTGGAACTCTGTACAAGTTGTTGGGAAACACTTATACTAATGGGTGTAACAGTTCTATTGTCCTTGAGTAGAAAAATAAAGAAGACAAGACCAATATCGTCCCTGAAAAGAAGACCATGCTGTGGCATCAAAGACTGGGGCATATTGGAGAAAAGGGCCTTAGAACACTACATGGTAAAGGCATGGTTGGAGGTATGTCTAATTTCACTCTGTATTTTGATTTCTGTGAACATTGCATATATGGAAAACAAAATCGAGTAAGATTCCCATCTGGTGCTACAAGAGAAAAGGGGATCTTAGAGTTGATACACAGTGATGTGTTTAGACCTGTTCCTATTCCATTATGTTTCATTCATAGATTATTTTTCAAGGAACACATGGATTTATTTTCTTAGAAAGAAATCTGAGGTGTTTGATAAATTCAAAGAGTTTAAGGCTCTGGTAGAAAATCAGACAGAGAAGAAAATAAAGGTATTGAGAACAGATAATAGTGGAGAATTATGTGGAAATGAATTCGAAGAATTCTGTAAGAAGTGTGGTATAGCAAGGTAGAAGACTATTCCATACACTCAGCAGAATGGAGTTACATAAAGGATGAACAAGACATTGATGGAAAAAGCAAGGAGCATGCTCAACGGTGCCGGATTAGGACAAGAATTCTGGGTAGAGGCAATGGGTACAACATGTTATTTGGTCAATCGATCACCTTCATCAGTGTTGGATGATAAAACTCCACACGAGGTATGGTATGGAAAGAAACCCTCTCTTCAACATCTTAAAGTCTTTGGTTGTGATTCTTATGTACATGTTCTAAAGGAAAATAGAAGTAAGCTAGATAAAAATGTTGAAAAGTGTATCTTTATTGGTTATAAAGATGGTGTGAAAGGTTATAAGATTTGGAACCTAGAAACCAAGAAAACTGTTTACATTCGAGATGTTTTTTTTCAGAGAGGTAAAAGATGTGTCCAAACAGGAATTCCTACCCATGCAAGATGAACCTGAGAAAATAGATCTTGAGTTAGATGATGCAAAATTTGAATCATTTGAAGAAGAGGAACTAGACGAAGAAGAAGAAGAACCTCATACCCCAGTATTGAGGAGATTAGTGAGAGATAGAAGGCAACCAGAAAGGTATAGTTCACCTGATTTTCGTTCCAATTTTTCTTTATCTATTACTGATGATGATCCCAGAACTGTCAGGGAAGCAGTGAATTCAAAGGATAGAAAACTCTGGAAGAAGGCAATGGTTGAAGAAATGTATGCCTTGGATAAGAATGAGGCATGGGATATAGTTACGTTTCCAGTTGGAAGAAAATCGGTTGGTAGAAAATGGTTGTTCAAGAAGAAGTTTAATGCACAAGGTAACGTGGAGAAATACAAAGCTCGGTTAGTAGCAAAAGTTTATTCCTAGGTAGAGGGAATTGACTTTGGTGAGATTTTTTCTCTTGTTGCTAAGTTAACTTCTATTAGATTTCTTTTATCTATTGTTGCTACTTTTGATCTTGAAGTGGAACAAATGGATGTGAAGACAACATTCCTACATGGGGATCTGGAAGGAGAAATCTACATGAAGCAACCATAAGGCTTTGTAGTGAAGGGAAAGAAAGAGCTGGTCTGTAAGCAAAAGAAGTCACTATATGGCCTGAAGCAATCACCTAGGATGTGGTACCAAAAGTTTGACACATACATCCTTGGATTGGGATTTGTAAGAAGCAGGGATGATCACTATGTATATTCCAAGAAGGTTGGTAATCACTTCATTTATGTAGTGTTGTATGTTAATGACATGTTGTTGGTAGGAAATAACATGGATGTTATCAAGGAGGTGAAATCGTAGCTATCCTCCAAATTTGACATGAAGGATCTTAGTGCTGCTAACTTCATTCTGGGAATGGAGATTAAAATAGATCGTGTGAACAAGAAACTCTGGTTGAATCAGAGAAAATATGTTGAGACGATATTCTAGAGGTTTAATATGAATGGAAGTAAATTGTTCAAGGTTCCTGTTCCTATAGGTGTAAAGTTATATGAAGATCAATGTCCCAAGACACAGTAAGAAGAAGAGGACATGTTCCATGTTCCGTATGCCAGTGCAGTTGGCAGTTTGATGTATGCAATGGTCTGTACTAGACCAGACATTGCACATGTAGTGGGAGTTTTGAGCAGGTATATGTCAAAACCAGGGAAGGAGCATTGGACAACAGTAAAGAGAGAATTTAGGCATCTTCGTGGCACCACCAGTTATGGATTGTGCTACAAGGGAAGACCAGGATTTGACAGAGTGGTGGACATACATGGCTTTGTTGATGCAGACTAGGTTGGAGATCTGGATCATAGAAGATATACAAGTGGGTATGTGTTTAACCTATTTGGAGGAGAAATCAATTGGATGAGCAAAAGACAAGTTGTAGTGGCACTCTCAACTACAGAAGTTGAATACATGGCAACCACTCATGCAAGCAAGGAAGAAGTATGGTTACAAATATTGTGTTCAGGTATTGGGTTGGTATAAAAAACAATGAGATTAGATTGTGACAGTCAGATTGCAATCTTCCTGGCAAAGAATCCATCTTATCATTCGAAGACAAAGCATATTGATGTTCAATATCACTTTGTGAGAGACATGGTTGAGGAAAAGAAGGTGTTGCTGGAAAATGTTGACACTTTGAAGAATGTTGCAGATTCATTGACAAAGTCTATGAGCACAAAAAAGTTTTCTTGGTGTAGAGTAACAATGGGCATTACTGCCCTGGATTGTTGACTATATAATCCCCTGGACCCCTGGATGCAAAGAAAATAACAAGTGGGAGAATGTTGGGTATGTGTTATATTCTTTACATGTGTGTGTGTGGGCACGTCAGATATGAAAACTGCGTCTAACGATCCCTTGTAGTAGCGCTCTGTTTGTGTCATGTGCGCTGATCACTTTCCTAGGGGGGTCCCAGGGAGGGGAAGGTATGCCCCCCCTGGTTACATGCAGTGTTCGGGGCAGTGCCCCGATTTTTTTTTTTGGGCGGTTTTTTCTATTTTTAGCGGTTTACTAAAAATAATCCCGGTTTTAGTGATTAGGGTTTTGGTATCTATGGAATAACTAAAAACATTGTATATATTGTATAGTGAATGGTGAAATTTGATATAATGAATATAAGAAAGGTTTTCCTGGTTGAGGGTTTCCAGTATAAATCTCTGTGTATTATGTGAATGAGACATTGATTAAATTTTGTTTTTCTTAAGAATCTATATGCATTGCTTTACTTCACAGGTTTAAAACTTCCAATTTATTGCAAATTGAAAATGGCACGACATTTGAAGATGCCCTTGAATTGACTAGGAAATTATGTAGATTTCTGTTAAAAACTTCAAACTTCAAGAGGAAAGGAGGAACAAAATTCCTTCCCATTTTTTCTAAAGAGAAAGCATTCACACTCGACCTATTTGTTAAATCCATGGGGGATGGGATGTCACTTTGATCAATGCTTGTTATAGGGGTATCTATTGATTTTAAGGCTTGCAATAGAAAATATTTCTATTGAGGGATTCTACACATGTCCATGACAGATACATTAGCCTTCATCTTATTCAAGTCTTCTACCACATTGTAGTCTAGTTTAGGATCTCCTTGTATGTGTATGTTTGTGGGATTTTTTCAAATGGAAAATAGGGGTTTGGGATGATCGGTCACTAGTTTCCCTCTAGATAACTGAGTAGTGGTGGGATTACATTGGATAGGTTGACTTCTACCTCGTGTTTGTACAAATAAGACTTCAACAAGAGGTCCCTGCATTTCAACGGCTTCGTTGAAAGGCATCAGGTGATTGGAATCCCATAATAACATGGTTGCCTCTTCCAGTGGCTCTTGACTTTATTGATCGATGACATTTGTTGCCAAGCTACTGGGTTGTTTTGTAAAAGAGCACTCATATAGGAATTGATTGTCCATTAGATTCATAGCATGTACCCATTGGGGGCAGTCTCTTTCTGAATGGTTTCCTTAGTAATATGTGCAGAAATAGTCAAATGCTACGTTTCCTAAGTCAATGTTTAGGTTAGTTGGGGGAGGTTCTATAGATTTGAAGGGAGGATTTATTTCTAAAAAGGGTTTATAAGGTCTTTTATTTTTGTTTCCCTCCCCAACACTCCTTTTCATATATATGATCTCGTTCGATAGTTTTTTGATCATCCGATGCAGTTTTTCTAGATATCCGCCTTCTTTATCAAGACTCAGTTCTGTTTATCTTGAGGGGGGTCTTGTTAAAAAAATCCCTCTCTTAGTTAGATGTTGGTTTTATTTTTTTATTAGTGAGATCTAACCTTCTTTGCATCCTTTCATTTGAAATTCAATTGTTTTAGCTTCTTCGAAATTTTCGGCTAGGGTATGTTTGACAACCATTTTTATGAACATGGAAATAAAAGCTGGGAGAGCATTAATGTATACTTCAATTTGGAACTCCTGGGTAGGTTTAGCTTCAGGTTGGAATTTGTTCAAAATGGTGGTAAATATTTGGTTGAAATATTTAACCTTTTCTTTTGGACTCATAGTGGCAGCGAAAAGTTCAGCCATTAAAGCTCATGTTGTAGTTTATTCCACAAATTTGTCCAAGAAATCCTTTTGAAACTTTGTCAAACTAGTTATAGAACCAACTGGAAGGTTAAAATACCAATTCAAGGCCGAGTATTCAAAGGTGTAAGGAAAAATTCTACACACTATGTCTTCCTGTTGCACATTCATCAACCTTATAACGAATATGAACTTCTTAATGTGGTGCTCAGGTAATCCAGATGATTTTGGGTCAAATTTAGGAAGTAGTTGTTCTGGATGTTTGGATAGGTTATGCACCCGTCCTGGGATTTCCAGAGCATCTATGGCCAACCATGGTTGATTGTCTTGAGGTTGATTTCCCCCTTCTCCATTATTATCGTTATTATCCTCCATGTATTCCGATTCAGAACTTGAGTGATCTGAGTTAGACCCTTCCTCGTCAAATTCAAAATCGTTAGGCTGAGAGTAGTTACCAGCTGGTGTTTTGGTATCACATTAAGGGGTTGTTTGATCTCAGTAAGGGAAAAATCTATCAGGTCTTCTACCATGTGAACAAATACTTGGTTAGGGTTGTCAACAACTAGTCTACTTACTTGTTTTTTTAGAGGAAGTAAAGGATCTAAAGGTGATGCTCGGGCGTAAGCTCTTGTGATTCTTCTGAACTTATTTGACTCCTTGTGGGGAAGAGCGTAAGGTATTTCAGGGTACACGTGTTCTTCCTCCTCGTATTGAGGTGATTTACTCGTATCGAGAGTACTCTAACATAGTTACCGACTTAACGAGAACTGTGACCTCAAAACGAGAACTCTAGCCCTTAAAACCCATATTTTTGCATAAAAAAGATGAAAATCAACCCCCAAATCAAAAAGTGGTGCTAGCGGTAGCACCATTTTTTTAAACGTGGTCAAAATTACAACATTTTTGGAACATGGCCTTCGAAACTTAGACAATAGCTCAGAAAATCATTAAAATCAACACCTAAAAAAAGAAGTGGTGCTACGTAAAAAAATTGTTTTTCCTAAACGTGAAAATCATAGCTATTTACGACATAATTGAAATTGTGATATTGACAACAAAACCCTATGTAAATAAACAACCCAAAATTGGACTCCAAATGGTCCCTTGAAAATTTATTTACAAATTTTATTTTTTATTTTTTTAATTTACATTAAAAAACAAATAAATAGAAACAACAAAATCTTCACAAATAATTTTTTTTTTTAAATGACCAAAAAACACATTTAAAAAATATATTATAAATTCAATTAAAAATAAATAAATTAAAAAACAATGTGAAAAATAAAAATAACTAAAAAGAAACAAAAAAAAAAAAAAAATTCCTCAAAAACAATAATTTTAAAAATAATTATATATTTGTTTTACAAAAGAATCATTAAAAAAAACTTTAAATGTAATTTTAAAAAAATAAAAAATAAAAATAACAAAAATACTTTAAAAAGGCAAAAAAAAACAAAATTCAACAAAAAAAAAAATCTAAAATAAAAAATATGAAAAAATCTTGAACTAAAACTTTAAAATTAAAATAAAAGAAAAAAATTCAAAAATATATATTTTAAAAACAATATTTAAATGAAAACAAAACAATTTTAATAAAATCAATAAAGAAATAATAAAAAGAAAATTTTTAAACCAATTTTAAAATAGACTTCTAAGCATATTAAAAAAGAAAATTAAAAAGAAAATTAAAAACAATTTTACAATACAAAAACTATCAATTTTAATTGAAACTAAAGTAAAAAAATAGAAAAAGAAAATATAAACAAATTTAATAACATTTAAGTCAAAACAAAATAAAATACAATTTTGCAATTGAAATAACATAAAATTTTAAGTAAAATTAAAAAAAAAAAAAATTACAAACCTACATATTATTGAGGTGTCATGGGGGGTGATTCCTGACATCACCCCAGCTCCCAGGGGCTAAGCCTTGGTCCCACGAGGCCAAGGATTAGCCTGTGGGGGCTGGGGTGATGTCGGGCATCACCCTAGCCTCCAGGGGCTAAGCACTGGTCCCACGGGGCCAAGGCTTAGCCCGTGGGGGCTGGGGTGATGTCGGGTATCACCCCAGCCCCCATGGGATAAACCATGGTCCCATAGGGCTAAGGCTTATCCCTTGGGGGATGGGGAGATTCCCTGCATCACCTCATCCCCCACGGGCTAAGCCTTGGCCCCGTGGGACTAGGGCTTAGCCACTAGGGACTGGGGTGATGCCCAAAATCATCCCCTGTGGCACCCACGACACCCATGTTGGTTGAGCGCCATGGGTGTTGTGGGGGTGATGTCAGGCATCACCCCAGACCCTAGGGGTTGGGGTGATTCTTGGCATCTCCTTAGCCCTGTGGGACCAGGGTTTAGCCCCTGGGGTCTGGGGTGATGTCGGGCATCAACCCATCCCCCAGGGGCTAAACCTTGGTCCCACGGGGCTAAGGCTTAGCCCCTGAGGGCTGGGGTGATGCCCGACATCACTCCCCATGGCCTCCCATCATCGGTGCATATGTTTTTTTTAATTTGTTTTTTTTCATAAACCTTTACATTTTTAAGTTTTTTAATAAAAAAATTATTATTATTTGTAATTTTATGTTTTTTCTTAAGTTTTATTTTTTTATTTTTTTCTAATTTTGTATTAAATTTTGTAGTTTAAGTGTGTTAATTTGTTTTTTTTTAATATATATTCTTAATTGTTCTTTGTCTTTTTTTAAACTTTTCTAAAGTTTTTAGGCCATAAATTTGTTTTTTTACCTTTTTTTTTGTTTTTTTTTTTCTAGATTTAGCTTTGTTTATATATTTGTTTTGTTTTTTGTTTTTATTTTCCCTCTTAGTTTTTTAAGTTTCTCTTTGATCTTTTTTATTATCTGTTTTTTTTCCTTAGTTTTTTTAGTTTTTAATTTATAAAAAAAAAATGAATTATATTTTTTTGTTAGATATTAAAAAATAGTGCTATTTAACTACAATTTTTTTCCATGTATTTACGTAAATGTAAACAATGTGTTAATACTGGTGTTTTTCACTATATTTTAAAAGTATGGAACAATGAATTAATTAAGAAGACACAATTATATGAAAAATTGTAACTTCAAAAAAGTAAATGGTAAAAAATATTTTTAAGATTGAAAGAAGCATGGAAAAATGACTAAAAGCACCCTTGAATAAAAAAATAAATGGTAAGAAATTGGACCCCCCAAAAAACGAGAACTCTGTAGAGTTCTCGTTAAGTTGGTAACTATGTTCTCTATGTATGTGGGTTGTCTCTAGAATGACTAGCCATGCATGTGGGATGTTTTGAATCTATAGGCTATGCATAATATATTATTAGCCATTCATTCGTTAGGCCCTTATTCTAGCGCCAATTCTATTGATGGTTTTGGAGAGAAAGTTTTTTTTTGAAATTTTGTAAGAGAATTATTTCTGTGCAAGTTATTTTAATTAAGAAGTTATTCTTAGAACCAAAGACACTTCCATCATCTAAGACATTAATGTGATTGGATTGAGGGGGGATTATCTCTGTCTTCGGATTCAATATTTGCTGCTATATTGAGTAAGAGTTGTTGTTTTTATTTTATTTAAAGTTATCTGATAATGTTATAATACAACTCTTTTATTCTAGTTGATGAATAAAAATCGATTGTTTTAACCTATGATTGATAATAGAGCACCAAAAATTACTTTTCTTGCACTAAATTACTCTCACATATATGTTTTCCTTTTTGTAATTGTTATCTCAGACAATGTTGAATGTCCACTAATCAAAATGGTATTAATTCTATTTTGAATTTTTTTAGATATTCTTCATCTGCATGCTAAGGTATAGAGGTTATCCTAAAAAAACCTAGCCTTCTCTCAACACACAATTAACTTTCCTCTGCCATTTAGATCAAGATTTGTCTTTCTTGTCATAAATATTAAGAAAAGAACCAAAAAGAGAACTGCCCATCCTCGGGAAAGGTTTCACAAAAAAGACACCTCTGTCATTCACGATTGAATCTCATTGATAATTCCATCCAGATCATGAATCTAGAGAACCTTACCACTCATCAAACGCTTACGAGTCTAATTTCACCTCTTAAGTGGGTTTGGTTCCTGCTGTTGAGTTAAAGGGACCTCATACCCCTCAATAGATCCATCATAAGGAGTCCACAAATTCCTCGCCCATGGTGATTTAATTTTCACATAAAAAACTGATGTATGAGTTCCATTCCACTGTTATATCATCCTCGATACCCAATCCAATCATATATTTCCACTCCTCACAACCTCTCAGTTGTGGGGTCCCAACACATGCATCATATAGGGTCACTAGACCATAGGGGTTTTGATAGTCTAAAATTATTTCCTTCCCTATCCAGGGATCCTCTCCTAGGAATATGCTATGACCATTACCCACCTTCCAAGCCATCCAGACACCCACCAACAAGAAATCAACAACAAATTCCTTCCACATAATGTGCCTTTTGAGGATTTTATTGGGGATCAGAACCATTCTTTGATTATCATGTTGGGAAAATATTTTGAGTTCATAACACGTACCCAAAGGGAGTTACTTTGTGTTAACCTACAAAGGTTCCTACTTGATAGGGCCTGTGCGAGAGGAAAATTTTTCTTTAACCCCCATCCCCCAAGTTCTTTCGGGACAACTATAGACAACCAACGCACAAGGTGTATTCCACCTGGAATTTGTTTTCCTACCCAAAGGTACTGTAAACTTATTCTATAGATATTTCGTATCACTTCTTTGGGGATCACCATAATAGAATTCTAATACACCGAGATTCTCTCAAGGATGAATTTAAGAAGGGTTAACCTTTCACCTCTTGACAAGAGCTGATTCACCCAAATCAAAATCTTGGCTTCTACCTTTCTGATAAGCCATCCCCAATCTTGTTTTTTGTAACAATCTAAATTTAAGTAGAAACCAGAGTATTTGATCCCTTTTGATAAGGTTGTTTTATGAGCTAGTATCAAGTTGTGGAGGGATGTTTGTTCCGCATCAGAGCAATTATTCAAGATGTCAAGACTTTTCCATATTGATTATCATTCTCGTTTCTCTACTATAAATCTCGAGTATTTGTTTGAGAGAATGCAGATTTTCATGTGTACCGAAAAATCAATAGAAAATGTTGTCAACGAACAACAAATGAGATATCATCTCATATTCAGATACCTTTACACCTATAAGGGATCTTATCACCCTAGTTTATTTTATTATGTTGAGGGATTCCACCAAAATAAAAAAAAGGAAAGGGGAAAGGGGAGAACCCTAACAAACGCCTTGCAAGACCTTGAAGAAGTGTGAGGGGGACCCATTTATCAGGACTACAAAATTGGAACTGATTAAACAACTCATGATCCATTTCACCAACCTCATATTCATCCCCATCTAGAGGAGTGCCAACATAAATAATGTCTAATCGAATCTATCGTAAGACTTAGCCAAATCTATTTTGAGGATGGATTCCTTGAGGTTTTTCTTTTTTACAGAGTGAAGAGTTTCTTGCGCAATGGCCACCACATCATGGATTTGTCTATTATTTAGAAATCCAAATTGTTCTTCACTAATAATATCACTCAACATAAGTCGAAGGCATCTTGAGATGATCTTTGAGATCATTTTGTTGGAGACATCTGCACAGTAAATAAGTCTAAAGTCCCCAAAAGTTTTTGTCTTTTGTTTCATTGGAATGAGGCAAATAAAGTTGGAGTTAAGTTCCCCATGGAATTTTCCTAATCGCTGGGATTCTCTAACCATCAAAAGGAGGTCGTCCTTTATTAGATCATAGAAATATTTATAGAATTATATAGGGAACCCGTTCAGAACCAAGATTTTTCCACTCTGCATTGAGAAAATGGCACCTTTTAGTCCATCTTCTGAAAATTCCTCATTTGAGGATGTTAGTCAACTGAGAGGGGGGGGGGGTGAATCAGTTGTTACCGTGCTTAAACAATTATGCTTCTTTTAAGATTTTTGCTGAGACACTAAATGATGATCATAATAATGCAGGGGAATAAACAATGACATATTCAGCAT
>ML779757.1:689204-703978 GCA_009831015.1 Picea engelmannii | reverse complement strand
GAATACCTAAAAACATTGTATATATTGTATGGCGAATGGTGAAATTCGATATAATGAAAAAGAAAGGTTTTCCCGGTTGAGGGTTTTCGGTAAAGATCTCTGTGTATTCTGTGTATGAGCCATTGATTAATTTCTGTATTACTTAAGAATATATATGCATTGCTTTACTTCGCAGGTTTAAAACTTACAAAGAAATCAATCACATATGATGTCTATTAACTGCAGAACACAGAACACAGAACACAGAACACACCCTTTCAGGAGAAAACCACAAAACTTCTCTTTATAATTCTTTTTTGGAACTAACCTAGTGTTACAAATATTTGTAGGAACCAACCTACTAGAGACAACAATTCACACTGGTACAAATCCTAGTAGGAACCAACCTACTCTTACAGATCTTCATAGACACCAATCTGCTAGAGACACCAATCCCCACCTCTAAGCACCAACTTAATAAGAGATAGTAGTCTCTTTGTTTGGGCGACACCAACCTACTCTTACTCATATTCATAGACACCAATCTACTAGAGACCCCAATCCCCACCATTAAGCTCCAAATTAGTAGGAGACACCAAAATATTAGCTACACCAAGCTTCACCGAGTCTGCTTTCTATTTCTTCCTTCACCCGGTCTACTCATGCTTCTTCCTTTATTAGGTCTACTCACTGCTTATTCCTTCACGAGGTCTCCTCACTACTTCTACCTTTACCAGGTCTGACCAAAATTTTAATTTCCAAATGGAAACTTTCCTAAATATTTCTATTTTGGGTCTCTTCCCCAAAACGAACTTGTACAACATGCCACGTATGCAATTTTGCAAATCAGATTTTGAAATTTTTACTTGAGGTAATTTTGTATGTCTCCTCTATTCTATGAAGTTTTTATAGTTTGAAGGGTCTCAAAAAATAAGTTATAGTGATAATGCAAAACTGACCTATTTGAAACTAATCTCAGGACCATTAAAAAACCCTAACTTCTACAGAGAATATCTCAGAAATTACAATGAACCAACATTTATAATTTTTACCTAAGGTAATTATGTGGGTTTCCTCTACTCTTTACAAATTTCATAGTCTGAAGAATCACATGAAACAAGTTATAGTGAAAATTCCAAACTAACCTGTTTGAAATTGATTTTAGGAGAATTCATGAACACTAAATTCCACATAACATATCTCATAACTTGAATTTAAACGACATTTGAAATTTTTACCTATGGTACTTCTATATTTTTCCTCTACTCTATAAAAATTCATAGTCTGAAGAGTCCCAAAAAATAAGTTATAGTGAAAATGCCAAACTGACCTTTTGAAACAGATTTCAAGAGCATTCGAGAACCCTAATTTCCTCAGATAATATATACAAATGTGTAGTGAATCAACATCCAAAAGTTTTACCACATGTATCTAGATATATATCATCCATTGTGAAAACATTTCAAGGTCTAAAATATCCCAAAAAATAAGTTATAGAGAAAGTGCCAAAATGACTCGTTTGAAACTCATTTTAGGAGCATTCAAGAACCCTATCTTCCATAGGGAATATATTAGAAAGTGTAGAAAAAATACATCCAAAATTTTTACCTCATGTACACCAATATCTCTCCTCTATCTTTGAAAAATTTCAAGGTATGAAACATCCCATAAAAGAAGTTATAGTGAAAGTTCCAAGCTTACCTGTTTGAAATTGATTTCAAGAGCATTCATGAACCATAACTTCCACATGAAATATCTATGAAAGTATAGCGAACCAACATCAATTTTATCTCATTTACACCAAGACATATCCTTTTTCTATTCAAAATTTCAATGTTTGAAACACCCATGACATAAGTTGTCGTGAAAATGCCAAGATTAGCTAAAACTGATTTCACAACTCTTCCATTTTCGAATGATATTCAGTCTTTGCTCATCCATTTTTCACACACACACTTTTTCTCAATAATTTCTCTTTTTATACTTTTTCTAACTCTTCATGAAGGTACATGTTGATTAATTAAACAATTAATTCTCCTTTTTAATTTTATTTTTCCAAATACCATGGGAAAATGCCCAAACTCATGGGTTTGAAACCCCCATTTCACTTTTTACTTTTTCACATGCACCCTTTTTTTTAATATATTTATATATATGTATTGGAAATGATGTGTGTATTTTAATGTTGTAATATGAATTTAATGACAATATTAATCCTTTGACGTGAATGACAATAATTCCAACAATCTCCCCCTTTATCATTGATGACAATATTGCAACGAAACAAATAGTCCATCTGGCATAGAAATAATTCTCCCCTTGTTTGGAACTCACCCCCTATATGTAACTCTCCCTCTTTGAAATCAATGACAAACAAATACTCCCCTTGAGCTTGTGATTCTCCTTATACATGAATATTACTCCAACTTTCATGTTCCTTAATTTTTTCTGACTGCAAAAACTGCCCAGAAACTATATAGAAACATTCCTGAAGAAGTATGAACATTGTCACCAACAATGCAAGTTAATCCATCTTAATCAATCCATACAGTTTCTATATCCACCATAAGTAATAGTACATATCCAACAATAGTCAAACATGGTTCGGTCGGTCTCAACAAATCCAATTTGATTCAATAAGAAACAATCGAGTAAAAAATAAGACAATGATTTGGTTTTCACATAAACAACTTCAAGAATCCCCCCCCTTGAGGGATCAATAAGTAGTAGAAATAGTTATCGTAAAAAATTCTAGTCGACAAACAAACCAATCGAAACTCCAGTCGACTATCATGTCAGGTCGATCCTTAGTCAACCACTTTTAATGAAATCATCATTAAGTAAGAGAAAAGATGCATCACTATACATCCGGTGATACACAATGCTATGAATTCCTCAAACATCTGGTCAAATGATTCTATGACCATCCATCAATCCAACCACAATCTATCCTGGTAGTCAACATTGGTCCACAATTTCGTCTCTCATGTCTCTTCTACAAATATCTAAAAGAATGATTTCCATTCCTTCAATTTTTATGGTGAGGATGATGACACGACATAGATTTTTGTTTTGGATGATTAGAGGAAGTAGGATTAGGGTCAGGTTCACTTACAAGATTAGAAAAACCTAACATTTTAACAACATGCTAAAATTCTAGCATGTGAGGAACATACTACTCATCAATCTGTTCAACATAATCAATAGTAGGTTGCTCTTATGCAAAACCAATATGAACTCCACCTACAACAATTAAAAATTCCTTGGTTATATCAAGGACATGTGTAGGTATAGAGGCAACAACAACATAATATGCAATACTAGTTTTAATGAATGGATACTTTTGACAATAGATGATATCATATAATATTTCAATACTCTTTTCAAACTTCAAGCTTCTATTCAATTTAATAGTTGTTTTCTCCAGTTCCTTTCTTAAGGAAACAATTTTAGATTCTATCTCTTCGCAATTTTATCCCTTTTTCTTCAGTTGGATTCTCACCACTTATTCTATATGTCTTGCTTATTCTAATTGAACCTTTAGGCTAGTGATAGTGTTTTCTGTTTCTTCAAGGGTTTTTGACATTTTGTCTTTTGATTCATGATCCTCTTCTTCGTATTTTTGCATTTTCTCCTTTTATTTCAAATTATTTTTCCTAAGCTTCTTTATTTTTCTTAAGGCGCACACGAGTTCTTATTCAAGATCCAATTCCCCATCTATTTCAATATTTTCCTCTTCTTCCGAGTCTATTGTTTCTATCCCTTTATCTTCATCAATCTTTGTTTTGATTGACATAAATAGAGTTTCTTCTCTATCACTATAGAAACTTCTTTCAATTCTTTATTTAGACAAGTAACTAACCCCCTTTGATTAGAGATTCTTCTTCTACTTATAAGAGTTCTTCTTCTTTTCATGCTTGTCCTATTTGTGGTTCTTTTTTTTGTTGATTATGTTTGCTCTCTTTCTTTACATTATGGTCTTCTTCATCATCACTACTTTCATCCATTGCATTTGGAGACTTAGCAACAAAATGTCATTCTTTTCCACAATAAAAACATTTAAAGGGTAACTTACCTTTGTATTTGTCAGATCCTTTTTTGAGTTTTCTCACAAAATGTGTTTCCTCTATGTTTGATTTACAGCTGGAAAAATCGCTTGATTCATGCTCTTTGTTCTTTGTCTTCTTTGAAGACTACTTTTCTCTTTGATGTATTTTCTTTCTCTTTCCTCATTTCATACGCTGTGAGGATCACATGCAATTCATCCAATGTTAATGAATCAAGATCCTTCCTTTATTCAATGGAAAAAAATTGACATCAAGTCTTAAGAGGAGTCACCTTAACACCTTTTCTAGAATCATTGGTTCTTCAACCTTTTCACCAAGTCCTCTAATGGCATTGACAATTTCATCCACACAGAGAAGATAAGCTACAACATTTTCTTCATTTTTCATTTCAAGGCTCTGAAAATATATTCTATGAGTTTGGATATTTTCCTTATTAACCTTGTCATCATCTTCATAGATATTTTGAAGCTTGTCCCAATTTTTTTTTCCAATCCACAATGCATCATCTTGACAAACTCAGATTCTAATAGACCACAAAATATGACATTCATGTTTTTTTCATTATTTTCACTAGGATTATTCCCAACCACATCTATTGGTGGAGTTGTTGGGGTTGTATAGCCAATCACGACTAATTGAGAAATATCAAAACCAAGATCCATTAAATAGGTTCTCATCCTTATGATCCATAAGGCATATTTTGTTCCGTCAAACAATGGAGCCATGTTTGTGGATAAACCTTCTTGAACAACCATCCGTACTCCTCAGATCTTCCTTCCAAAGGTTAGATTGTTTCCAAAGAAACCCGCTCCGATACTAATTTTTGAGCACATACTTATACTAAGAGACGGGGGGTGAATCGATATAAGACAATTTTTTTACTTTTTCCAAATGTTCATCAACTATAAGAAAACAATAACATATGATATCTATTAACTATAGAACATGAAACACAAGATTTGCGTGGAAAACATTTCGGGAGAAAACCACAAAAATATCTTTATAATTCTTTGTAGGCACCAACCTACTATCACAAACACTTGTAGGCATCACCCTATTTAAGACACCAATCCCCACTGGTACAAATATGGTAGGCACCAACCTACTTTTATATATCTTCATAGACATAAATCTACTGGAGGCATTAATCCCCATTGCTAAGAACCAACTGAACAAGAGACACCAATCTCTTTGTTTGAGTGACACCAACCTAATATTACATATCTTTATAGAAACCAATCTACTGGAGACACCAATCCCCACTGCTAAGCACCAACTTAGCAATAGACACTAATCTATGAGTTGCGCCAACCTTCACTGGGTCTACATGATATTTTTTCCTTCACCAGGTATGCTCGCTGCTTCTACCTTTACTAGGTCTACTCACTACTTCTTCCTTCACCAGGTCTATTCACTACTTCTTCCTTTACTAGGTCTGACCAAAATTTGAACTTCTAAATGGAAACTTTCCCAAATCTTGATATTTTGGGCCTCTTCCCAAGGACAAAATTGTACAACATTCAAAATATCCAATTTTCCAAATATGATTATGAAATTTTTACCTGTAGTACTTCTATATGTCTCCTATATTCTTTGAAATTTTCACAATTTGAAGGGTCCCAGAAAAGAAGTTATAGTGAGAATGCAAAACTGACCTATTTGAAAATGATCTTAGTACCATTCTGAAACCCTAAATTACATAGAGCATATATAAGAAAGTGCAATGAACCAACATTGGAAATATTTAACCGAGGTACTCCAATATGCCTCTTATGTTATTTAAAAATTTCACATTCTGAAGAGTCCCAAAAAAGAAGTTGTAGTGAAAATTCCAAACTGAACTGTTTGAAATGGATTTCAGGAGCATTTAGGAACCCTAGTTTCCACATAGCATATCTAAAAAATTATAGAGAACCAACATCTGAAATTTTTACCTGAATTACTTTTGTATGTTTCCTCTATTCTTTAAAAAATTTAGAGTTCGAAGAGTCCCAGAAAAGAATGTAAATTGAAAATTCCAAACTCACCTGTTTGAAACTAATTTTAGGAGCATCCATGAACCCTAAATACCATAGAGAACATCTTCAAAATTATAGAGAACCAACATATGAAATGTTTACCACATGTACCTAGAGATATTACCTCCATCTCTGAAAAATTTCAAGGTCTGAAACATCCTAGAAATAAAGTTATAGAAAAATTTCCAGGTTGACCTGTTTGAAATTGATTTAAGGAGCATTCATGAAACCTAAATTCCACTGGGAATATCTACGAAAGTATAGAAAACCAACATATACAATTTTTACATGTACAAAAATATCTCTACTTTGGATTTACAAAATTTCAATGTCTGAAAAATCTAAAAAAATAAGTTACAACGAAAGTTCCAAGTTGACCTATCTGAAACTGATTCCAAGAGAATTCAAGAACCCTATCTTCCTTGGGGAATATCTATGAAAGTACAACGAACCAATATCTAAATTTTTTTACCAAATGTACACCAAGATCTCTCCTTTGTCTCTTCAAAATTTCAACGTCTGAAATGTCCCAGAACATAAGTTATTGTGAAAATGCCAAGATTACCTGACACTGATTTCACAACTATTCCCTTTTGGAATGATATTCAATCTTTTCTCATCCATTTCTCTCACACACACTTTCTCTTTTTATACTTTTTCGTAACCCTTCATGAAGGGACATTTCCATTAATTAAATAATTATTTCCTTTATTTTATTTTTCCAAATACCATGGGAAAATACCCAAACCCGTGGGTTTGAAACCCCCATTTCACTTTTTACTTTTTAACGTGCACTCATTTTTTCAGATATATATATAATATTGTAATATAGTAATATGAAAACATTAATCGTTTGACATCAATGCCAATAATTCCAATGTATAACATAATACAACCTGTCACCACCTCAACCCATAGGTAGGCAAAGAAAGGGGGCTCTTTCAATTTGAAACTTTGGTAATTTTCCATTAATTAAATAATTATTTCCTTTATTTTATTTTTGCAAATACCATGGGAAAATACCCAAACCTGTGGGTTTGAAACCCCCATTTCACTTTTTACTTTTTCACGTGCACTCGTTTATATATATATATATAGTGACAATGTTGTGTGTATTGTAATGTCTTAATATGACCACATTAATCCTTTGACATCAATGCCAATAATTCCAATGTATAACATAATACAACCTGTCACCACCTCAACCCATTGGTAGGCAAAGAAAGGGGGCTCTTTCAATTTGAAACTTTGGTAATTTTCAAGAAAGATAAACCATAAATGATATACATCCATGGTTGAGTGATATCCTTCATGTTGATTCCTTTATAGGAGAATATAGATATAGGTGGATGCATATATGAATAATACTAGAAATCTAGGATTATGGTTGATCACTATTATATACTACATAATTGATGATCCCTAACTTCTTTCTCTTTTGTAATATTAGAACCTAATATGTTGAATCAAAGAAATTGTCCCTTCACCAAGGTGAAAAAGAATTCTTAGGGATGGGATGTACATGAAGGTAGTTCACCATGACCTGACTCTAAAGCAAGACATTTTTTAACTAACTTGGTTCAACAAAGGTTTAGGGTGAGCAGTTAGGAGTGTCAAATTCCATGTTCTCTTTTAAAGGATGAGATTAACAAGAAGGTCCTTAGAAACACCATTGCATGAACACACTTTGCAACATGATTACAAGAGGAGTCTTAAAGTATAAATATAATTAGAGACTAGATTTGTAAATACCACTAAGAGAATAGTTGGAAATTGGGTGGCAAGGACCTTGTTCATTAGATTTTTGGTCTAATTTTTCTCATGATTTGTTTGAAACAACATTAGACAAGATAAGAAACTGATTTAAATTCATATAGATTTATTAGGAGAGGTTCTTAAAGATACATTACTTCATAATTTCTGTCTTTAGTTGTTTATATATTCAACATCTGGCATGGATGTACTACCTATTGGATGCTTGTAGAAATGATCATTTGATATCCTCTGCATGGAACGACAATCTCTCCTTTTTTATTTGCAAATGTTTAATGCAGGGAGGCTATTCATTGTAATTCCAAGATGTGTCAGAGAGAACACCTATATGAGAGGTGATTCTATTTCCCACAAGCCTTGTTGTATTGATCCATGGTAATTTTATTGTTATGGAAAGTTCAAGCCAATTGGTGTTTTCACACATGTCATGACCCTAGATATTCGTTAGGGAGATATGGGTCTCTCTTATATATTTCTATAGGTAGGTGATGGGGAAATGCTTTATGATTTCCGTTCAGGTATGAGCTTAAATTTGAGCCCCAACTGTACTAGTTTTGATCCAGATTTATGAGCGGAACGAAATGCATAATAGACTGAATACAATAACACAGAGATAAAAATAGATATCCAATGAACAATAACTTCTATTGAATAAATGAAATAGGATGACACTGTAAAACTGTAGAACTAAAACAACTTGCTCAAATGGTGGTAACTATCTTTGAGAAGAGATGTGGCTGCTACGTACATCTTTCTGAGAAGAATGATTACAATGAGAATCTAGAGGACCTTTTAACATTATTCATGAATTCCAAAATCCTAGACATCCAAAAACCTAACCCTAGGAGGTGAAACGCCAAAAGTTATGTAGGCCCCGATGTGTAAGTTGGTACCTCAACTTCCCTGGGTCGTAAATTTTGCATACAACCTTTGTTTTAGGTGCATGATAGCTTGTTGGAAAGACATTTTTGAGAAATACACATTATTCCATCAAACTCTAACTCCGTCTACATTTTGAATGTGACAAGCCAAAAAAACACTACTTAGGGCCCCAAAACGACCCTCGAAGTACATAAATATGTACTGACATGAAAAATTCCAAACTAAGCCAGTTGGATTAGGTGGGAGACCACCAATCTCCTCCTAGAAGATGTGTAGGGATTTAGACAACCTCAAAAGTGTAGAACCCACAATTACAAAGAAATACAAAAGAATGTGTTGAACTAAAAAACTGTCAACAAGAGCCATTTGGAATAGGTGGGTGGCCACCAATATCCACCTGGATCAAGTTTACCTAGTTTCTATCTAACTACTAATGTCCAAGTACTTCAAATTGCTTAATCTATTATTGCAGTAATTCCTAAAACAACTCTTTGTTGCTAGTGACATTGTGTTTCTATTGTCAAGTAATAAATTTGGTTATCATGTGATTAACTCGAGAATGTTTTCATGTTACACATAGATTCTCTTGTCTCCTCAAATAGATTGACATTTGAAACCATAAACCCTTAAATCAAAGGTTGAGTAGAGATCATGACCAACCTAGGAAACAAATAAATATCCTTTCCCTAGCCCTCAAGGATGTTAGTAGATCCAACAAAATCCTATAATATAGACTCGATGATCAAACTAGCTACATATATAGAATGGGTTGCATATATATCTCCCTTAAACTTTTTGTTAAGTCTTCAAGGATCAATGGATCGTGACAAGTAGTCACTACTTTCAATGTAAAATGATCAACTTGTTATAGAGAGTATATATTTTGATAACACAATGAAAATGACTTATAATTAAGTTCACATAATTTTTAGGGAATTTAATAGTTTGACACTCTGTGGGCCCAAATTGTTTTGGCCTACCCTTCCATTTGGATTCATATTCCATTCCAATAGATTATTAGTGATAATCAAGGCTTCATTTAAAATATCATTTTGAATATTATTGACATATCTATTTTTTTTTTAAATAAATACTTTAATATAAAAAAAATCATAATCTTAACTTTGGGATCTGTGTTATTTGAATAGAGAGATAAGATGACACATGTAAATGTGTACAACAATTGCAGTCAAAAGAGAAACATTTTGGACACGAAGATGCACATGATATAATATTATTACAATAATAAGAAATCGAGGGCAAGCAAGCTAAGCTCTAAATTCTCTATGTTATTTTGGTGGTGTCTCCTTTCCAGGGATACTCAACCAAGGTTGTGGGTGGGAATCTTAGTCGATGGTTGCCTCTTTTTCATTATACCAGTGAGAATTTGAAGCCAACAATAAGAAGGAAAGCTAATTTCATTATTCTAGATGCTCTTTCACAGGGTCTCCACTCCTTGAACTTGTGACATAACACGTGCGTTCATGGGATATTAAAGAATACCCCTAATTTTACTATATATATTTTTTTGTTTGTTAATGTGGTCGAACCTGTTGGCATCGGGATTAACCTGTGGCTTGATAAACTGCAACTCAGGAGCATCTAAGCCGTCAAAATCACCCGGAGATTGCACCCGACCTAAGCCACACCAACCCTTAACATGGTTGGATTTTTTGTCCCCGCAGGTTTCGAACCGGTGACTTTTAAACACAGAGTGGCTTAACAACACACTTCGTCACCGACTGTCCTACACCTCAGGGACCTAATTTTACTATATATTAATAAATACCTCCCAAAAATTTTTGTTGGACCCCCCCTCCCAATACATCTTTCCAATAATAAAAACCCCATACCCATTTTTATACCTCCTAATACCTATAAATCCCCCCATATTTCACATCCATCCCTAATACCTAAAATATATTGACTTTATTTTTCAAAATTAAGAAAGCCCCTTTATGAATGAACGTGACAAGATATTAGTCAACAAGATAAATCCCTTATGTATCCTTTTTGCTAAAATAACTAAATACTCTTACTTGAAATGAGGCATATGACTGCCTCCCTTACATAATATGGGGAATCCAATGATGTTAAATTATACTTTTCCTATTCAATTCGAGTTTGAAGTGTTACCTAAATCTAATGTGTATCTCATTCACATAAGGTTGTGTGCATTTTCTTGTATATCCATAATAATCGCTAGACTAGGTGGACCAACCTATATTATAGGGGTGGACTTTAAAAACTCTAAATGAGAATAGCAAGTTGCAAGCCTCGGAAGCCTTGGGATAATTTCTAACCAAGGAAGAATCTAGTTTCGTCTATATATTTTCCCTATTATATAATATGCTTGAAACCTCGATTACAAGGATTTACTATGTCCATGTTACATGTCTTTGTCTTTACATGCAAATAACTCTAGGCCACTTAACATGTATCCCTATATCTAACACATAAGAAAATCTCATACACCAATTTGATATCTTACTTAATTGTAACTTTAAAAATTAAGTTATTATTATTATTATTAAAATAAAACTATTTCATTTATTTTGCAATACATCTATCATTATCATTGTTTGTTTCCATTTGGTGTTACCTTTCCCACTCTCTCGGGGTCTGCATATACACACATTGGTGAGGATATATATATATATATATATATATATATATATATATATATATATATATATATATATATATATACACACACACACACACAATTAAAATCATAGAGGCAGAACCAAACTGTGAGCAAAGGCTCACTTGATTGCATTACTGAAGCCAACAATTACATTTAAATAGCACAAAAAACCTGAACTGACCTCCTACAAAGGTGGATCTGAAACCACCAGCAAACCCTAATTTGGACAAGCACACAACAACCCACAATCACTTAGTTACGTAAATCTTAACTAAGGATCCTAATTTCTACATTATTCCAACACTCCCCCTTAATGGAGAAATGGATTTTCTACCACACCTAGCAAGTCTCTGCAACTTTCAAATTTTGCCTTTCCCAGAGGCTTAGTGAAAATATCAGCCATATTTTCATCTGTGTTACAATAGATTAAGTCAATCTCTTTTGACTGTATCTTTTCTCGAACAAAATGATGTTGAATTTCAATGTGCTTAGTTCTGGCATGATACATAGGGTTATTAGCAAGTTTGATTGAGCTTTGATTATCACACTTGATAACTATGGGTGCCTTTTGTTCTTCTCCCATGTCTTCAAGAATTCTCCTCATCCAGACAGCTTCACATGTAGTACTACACAAGGATTTGTACTCGGCTTCAGTTGTAGACAAAGAAATAGTTGGTTGTTTCTTACTGCTCCATGATATGACCCCTGAACCAATTCTAAAGGCATAACCTGTGGTTGACTTTCTGTCACTAAGATTTCCAGCCCAGTCAGAATAAGAATATCCTGCCAACGTAACATCAAATGCATCAGTATATTTAATACCAAATCAATAGTTCCTTTCAAATAAAGAAGGAATATTTTTGCTGCTTTCCAGTGACTCTCATGTGGCTTAGCCATGAACTGACTAAGGATGTTGACTGAGTAGGCAATATCTGGCCTAGTTGTGGTGAGATAATTCAGACTTCCCACCAGTTGTCGACATAGAGTTCCATCCAATTCTTTCATCTCATCATCATTACAGAGCTTAACATTCTGTTCTAATGGAGTAGACATCACCTTACATCCATTCATATCAAATCTCTGAAGCAATTCCCTAGTATATTTTCTTTGTGTAACCAGTGTCACACCATTTTCTTTCCATACTTCAAGACCCAGAAAATAATGTAGTTCTCCAAGATCCTTCATTTCAAAGACCTGTGATAACTGTTTTTTGATTTCATCAATTAGCTTAGAAGCATTTCCTGTTATGATTAGATCATCAACATAGAGATAAATCAAAACAATATGTTCTTTTTCATCTTTCTTAATATAGAGATTTGGATCATTCTTACTCTTCACAAATCCTTTTTGCAGAAAGAAATTGTCTATGTTGTCATACCATGACCTGGGTGCCTGTTTTAATCCATATAGAGCCTTTTTCAATTTGCATACCAAATGTTCCTGTCCCTGTTTAACAAATCCTTCAGGTTGTACAAGATATACTTCCTCCTTTAATTCTCCATTCAGAAAAGCAAACTTCAAATCTAACTGATGTAGGTTCCATTTATGTTTTGTAGCTAATGAAATCATCAATCTAATGGTGTTTAACTTAGCTACAGGTGCAAAAGTATCTATATAATCAATTCCCTCTTTTTGTGAATACCCTTTTGCAACCAATCTTGCTTTATGTTTATCTATACTACCATCAACATTAAATTTGGATTTAAACAACCATTTGCATCCAATTGGAACTTTGTTTTCAGGTAACTCTGTTAATTCCCATGTTTCATTTTTCATTATTGAATCATATTCTTCTTTCATTGCATCCATCCAAACTTTGTGTTCTCTAGTTTGTTGATAATTTGCAGGTTCTATAGTGTTCATTACTTGAGTCATCAAAGCATAATCTTTGTACCTGATAGGTGTATGAATCTGACGAGCTGTCCTCCTTGGAGTTTTAGTGCTGGCATCTCTTCTTCTACTTTGAGGTGTAGTTCTTTCAACCTTTTCTTGATCCTGACCCTGTACCTGTTCCTGTTCCTCCTCTTGATCCTCTTTATGTACATGTGTTACATCTACATCTTCTACAATATAGTCATGAAGAATGTGCCATTCACTATGACTATCTACGTTATAACTTGTATCTTCATGAAATAATACATCTCTGCTTGGAAAGACTTTATGCATTTTAGGATCAAACATCTTATATGCTTTATGCTAATCATAGTAACCAAGAAAAATACACTTGATGGATTTTGCATCAATCTTTCTCCTATCCTCTTTGGGAATGTGAACAAAAGCTTTACTTCCAAATATTCTTAGATGATTCACAACAGGCTTATAACCATAAAAGGCTTCAAATGGAGTTTTGTGATCTAAGCTTTTAGTAGGACTTCTATTTTTCAGATAAACGACAGTTCTGATAGCTTCAGCCCAAAAACCATTAGTGAGATTTTTACCTTGAAGCATACTTCGTGCACATTCAACCAAGGTTTTGTTTTTCCTTTCTGCCAATCCATTTTGCTGAGGTGTGTGAGGTACCATGAAATGTTGTAGAATTCCATTATCTTTGCAGTATTTGACAAAATCCCCCGATATGTACTCTCCCCCTTCATCTGATCTGAGAATTTTGATGTACCTGCCAGTTTTCTTTTCAACCAAATTTTTAAACTCCTTAAAATATTCAAAAACATCACTTTTCTTTCTCATGAAATACACCCATGTGTATTTAGTACAATCATCAATGAAAATAAGAAAATAATATGCTCCTCCAACAGACCTTGTCTACATGGGACCACAGACATCTGTGTGCACAAGTTCAAGTATATCCCTCTTTCTTCTATCTTCATGAGAAGGAAACTCTTCTCTGTGTTTCTTTCCCAAAGCACACCCATCACATGCACTATGTTCATTTGTTAATAGTGGAAGTCCTTCCACCATGCCTTGTTTCTGAAGAAGCAACAAATCATTATAGTTTAGGTGTCCATACCTTTGATGCCACAATACCTCTGTTGGTATCATTGTTGAAGCCAAAGCTTGATGTCCTTTCATCGTCACATCGAGCTTGTATAGCCCTCCAACTCTGACTCCTGTAGAAACTACTTTATAATGGTCTTTTACATCCTTCACAAGACAATGTGTTTTTACAAAATCTACCTTCATGTCTTGATCTGCTATGGTGGAAACATAAATTAAATTTTTCTTTATACCAGGTACATGCATTACATTATGTATTTGTTTAACACTACCATTTGGTAATGTAACAGAGATATCCCCATAACCTTTTATTTGATGTGACCGTTCATCACCAAGATAAATGTTAGCACCATCATTAGTCTCACAATAACTGTCAAACCAGTTTCTATTACAAGACATGTGGATCGATGCACCAGAATCTACATACCATGCATGCACATCATCTGTCTCGGC
>ML779757.1:661211-679013 GCA_009831015.1 Picea engelmannii | reverse complement strand
TCTGATGTGCTGCACCTGCACAAACTGATCCCACCACATGGATGCTTTTCCTTTCAGTTGGTACATTGCAATTCTTCCTTCTGCATGGGTGGAATAATTCTGCAGTTGGAAGTATTTCTTCATGCCAAGCAACCATGTCTCGGAATCTTCCTCCTTTTAATGTTCTCCATCGAATGTTGGAGGCTTAATCTTGTTCATCTCTCCCTTCAATTCCTCCTTTCCAGATTTCCGATGTTTTCTGGTAGGGGATGGGCTTGAACTACTGTGTGTCTTCCTGTCAGAATGTCCTTGGGAGCGGCTAAGATGTCGGCTACCACTCCTCGACCTACTTCTTATCCCATGGGTTCTGTGACTCTCCCTCGTAATTGAGTCTCTTCCCTTATCGAGTTTCTTCTCTATTCTTTCCAGGCTCTTCAAGAATTTTAAGTTTAGTGCACCCTGCCGATCCCTGACTTTCATAAGCTTTCGGCTATCAGCTTGGCGAGCCTTGGCCTCTCTTTGCAATCCTTCAATGATTTTCATTATGTGTCCTTCCTTATCCTTTTCTTTTCCATTCCTATTGGAGTTCGATCCTTCCACTCCAGTATTGACATCCTTTCCTTCCTGTTCATCTTCCGTTTCGGGGGTAATATGCACCTTTCCCCACTCCATACTCGACGTTGTTTAACTGGAGTCCTGATCTCCGTTGAACTCTGCACACGCACTATGCAATTAAATTCGAAGTTTGTCAAGACATTACTCCTTCTGGAACAATTCATAACATTTATAAGCCAATACGAACAAGAACAAAAGACATTTTGATTCAAATAAGTTTTCTGAGTTCTCGTTCGGCTCTACAATTTCAGGACTTCATTTTTCGGGTTTTCGAAGCTTTCATTTTTGGCACTTCGAAAATTCGGGACTTTGGGTTTCGGGGTTTTGGTCCACGAGGATTTCAAACTTGCTTTCCTTTCTAACTCCCGACTTCCGAAATTCCGATTTACATTACCCTCCGGGCCCACATAGTACAGTGGTCACCCACAACTAGGGTGACGCGTAGCACGTTCACGAGGGTCCACGTCGCTTTTAACGATGGAAACGGGTCCCACCTCTCTCGCTTCTATTCTCGGCCTACTGGCACGTGGTACATCTCCATGTGTCCACGTCCATTTCTAGTAACATCCAACAGTCAGATCTTTCTCAGATCTACAACACAGATCCTTTCGACGTTTTAGGCTTCCAAATGCTGATGTGCTCTAACTCCCGTTAGCCCTCCGGGCTAGACTCGTAGTTCACATGGCCTCCCCTTATATGACCATAGTCATACCTCCTATCGGGTTTTCGGACTTTCCAATGCCGAAACACATATGTCCTCAGGATTCGCAATTCCCCGAACCCCGATTTCCCGATGGATGACTCTCCCTCCTGAACTTTCTCGACTGCCTCGAACTCGGCCACGTGTCCCCAAGAATGGACGGTCCTCCCCGCTTCTCACTATTTCACGATTTCAAATGCTCCGGGTGCCTTGTATTCAGGATTTGCGAAACACCGAACCCCGATATGTCGATGGGCTCCCAATCTCGCCCACGTGTCCCAACTGACGGACGACTCAGATCCAATTTCGGAATTTCGCAACTTGCGATTCCTCGATGACAAAGTTCTATGTCAACTCAAAACCCCAGTAGCCGATATACCGATGGGTCGCTCGATCTCTGCCACGTGTCTCAACTGTTGGACGACTCGGATCAAATCTCGGGACTTCGCCCGGTGCAAGGTAAAAAATGCTCACCTATGTGAGTCCGGGTGTCTGGATCTCCGAATTGGACGATCGTGCGACACACGTCCTTCCTTAGATGGACGTCTCAGATTCCCTCTCGCTATTTCGGAACTTGAAATGTCCCGACCTTCTCGACCTCGAGAAATCCGATATCCCTAACGCCTATATCCCGATAGGCCAACTCCTTTCAGGACTTTCACCCTCCTGTTCACAAAGTTTTAAAACCCCGTGCAACTCTCTACCGATCCGACAGCTGTCGAGTAATTTGCTCAAGATCTGACATCTCACAAGGGTTCTCCTTCCCTCCTAAACAGATCCTAGAGCTTCCACACCACCGGTGTGGAGTCCTCTCTCCCTGTGGACTCATACCACAATGGTTGCATTTTCATAACGCCGCTATACCTCCTGAGCTTTAAAAACTCGTCAAGTAACTACTTGACACTTTGGAGCAAACTATGGTATGAAATTGGCCTTCCAGACCCAATTTCCCCTCGCATTCTCGGTCCAAAGACCACTCCACTGGCCCATCTAGGCTCAGTGTCGAAACCTTGGCTCTGATACCAAACTGTAGCACACCCGCTGCGCCACTTTCTGATACTATGTTTAATCACTCTGAAAAGGAAACTTTAACACCACTCTATACAGGTGTTATTCAATCCACATGCATTTAAGAAAATAAACACATTCAAGCTAAGAGTACACATATTATTCACTGCTATAATTTACTAACCATAGCATTTCATACTAAATCATATACACAGTGGAAATCATGATAACATAAGCAATAGAGTCATGCAATCTATGAGTAAAACATAAACAGATACTTATCTTTATCAGTGGTCCTGTGGCAAGACATATATTTTGTAGTGTCCCCAAGGCCGATATAATATTGTAATTTTTCGAAGTGACCTCTTCCTTGATAGTCCAATGATTTAGCTAGACTTGACATCTTTATGTCAATCCTGTATAAGTTTCATGTGGTTTTGGCTAGAGTTTGAAGCCACCTTATGAAGCCTCTTGTCTTCCATGTTATTTAACTTACTTAATCCTCCGAGGAGGATGAGATAGGGTGTATTGCCTTTAATTTTAAGATTATAAATTATATAACATTATAATTTATATAACATTTTTGGATTTGTTGTATTTTTCTCCACAATTCTTTAGAGATGTTGCAACACCAAACTTTATAGCTATAAAATATATTAAAAGTGATGAAAATCTACATTAAAAGTTTCTTCCTATCCCCCCAAAAAAGAAAAGAAAATATATGTTGATTTACAATTGAATAAGTATTTAGTCCAAACATTGTCAAAATAATGTGAAAAAAAAAAATGTCAATTTTGAAAGTAGAATATCAGAAAATGTCAATTACTTTGAAAGTAAAATATCATAATACGGTTCAATTGAAATGACTTTAGTGTCATTAGTTGTTCAAAATGTTGTTTATTAATGGGTAGAGAATATTGATAATCAAAATGGAGTGTTATGCTTGTTTGAAAACAATATCAATGCCAAATCAAGTTTTATTGGTCCATATATTGTTAAAAGAAATGAACATAACCAAGCAGTTTATGCATTATATGGTATGAAAAAATAAAATAAATATGAAGAATCCATAGTGTATTGATAAATTGAAATGACTTGTGTCTTTATATTATTCATTATCCATAACATTTGTACGAGAATGTTTATATGCCGTACCTTGACGTCTTCGTTGTGCTTAAGCAAAATCATTGAAAGGAGCAAAATCAATGAAGGGTAATAAAAGAATATATTTTTCCATATATATATATAGAAACATGAAAAAATAAATTAATGAAGAACTCCAAGTCAAAATTAATGAAGAACTCCAAGTTGTAACTTGGAGCGTGGAATCCCAAAACCCTAATTTTAGGAGTTAAGCTGGAAAAAGGGTCATACGGAAAAAGGGTCATAGGTATTAGGGAGCTTAGTTGTTACATCAACTTTTTAGGTTCATAAATTTCTCATACAAATCTCATTTGTGGCATTATTTAACTCGATGAAAATATTTCAATAACATTTTTAGGAAGGGAGGATATGAACTAGGGGAAGCCTTTAGATTTTACCCTAATTGAAATGAAAACCCATAAATGTTTTTTAGACTTAAAAAATGTGTTAAGTTGAGGGCCCAAACACCAATGAACAAAAAGTAATGGTGAAGAATGATCACTTATTACATATTTTATTATATTCATGAGGATTGAATCATTATGGGTGGAGATCCCTTGAATTGCAAGCAAAGTCTCTCATTCGTTATAACTAGAAGTACATTACCATGGAAAAAAATATTTTTGAGTCCACTGATGAAGAATTGATGTATAAGTACACCACCATGGAAGAATTTTTTTTTGAGTTCATTGATGAAGAATTGATGTAAGATTATGCGACACTTAGTTGATGCAAAGATTATGCAAATCACTACACACTTGCTAGTGTTGTATTTTGTGTTGTTGAAACTTGATATTTTGTCTTAGAAAAGTACAATGGGAGATGATGCTAATCATCATGCTAAAATCCTATATTTTAGTAGTGCCCATATACAAATTATGTTACTATAACTTCTGACAAAAAATGAAAGCTAGGAATTTGAACTGATGTAAAAAATATTTTTCCAATGAACCACAAGGGCATATATATATATATATATATATATATATATATATATAGTCCTGTATATTTTATGTCTAGCATGAGCTTTTCATGCAAAAAAACATTGCTAGAACTGCTATCTAATCATAACTCTCGCAATTGTGCACCTCTTAATGGCGTGCAACAATTCTCACTTGGATTCTTGGAAGCATAAGGATACTTCATTGGGACTATACCTCTTCTCCTAGAGCATACCCATACTCTGATCTAGGTTATGGGCTAGTCACACTCACTCTAGTGCAACTCACTTGTATACTTAGAAAATTTGTTAACATCTTAACACTTAGTCACTTAAGCATAAATCCATGAAAAAAACAGAACATTTGCAAAATAAAAAAGAGACTTGTAGATATAGTGTGGGTGGCAAAAGAAGTTTCTAACACTTGACTAAGTCTTATTATTGAAAAATAGTTACATATGAGAACTACTGACTCGGTTCACAACTTGGGAAGAGTAGCACGACTCACATCAGCTCAGAAAGACACTCATACATAGATTTGTCACACCAAGACTCATTTGTCACAAAAACTTTCACAACTTCTGCGGTGCACCCCGAATGTGTGTCCACCTCAGGCTCACCATCTCGTATCTGTCACAAGACTTCACATAGACCTAGGATTCCATCTCATAGACTGCTTCACCTACACCTATGACAAGACTTCCCCAACTCCAAATTCACCTTGACTAGTGTTATACTCAAACCAAATAAGGTCTCCCTAAATCTATCCACAAAATCACCTCAAGGTAGCATAAGTCCTCCCATGTGAAGCGACTTCCCAACTTGAGGGATCTCACCCCTCCTTATATGAATCTACCTTAGAACCTCATAGATGATCTTGATGAAGTGTTGTGTGTCCTCTTAGTTGTTCTCCTTGTGTTCTTACATGAACTCCAAACGTCGCCTTTGTGAACCTTCACATCCTTTAGGTGTGTTGTGCCCCTTCATGGAACAATGCACCCAAAAGAACCAACGTGCCCCTTGACAGACCGACGAACCCATGAACTCATCTTCTCCTCATGGAAATGCACCCAAACCTATTTGGTGTGCCCCTTCTCTTGGTTGATTCTTCCCCATGCTTTTCCTCATGCTTGGGTAAGCCCCTTGGCATGTTCGCATTCCCAAGGTGGCCACTTTCCCAACTAGTGTGACTCTTGGGTGTTGGAGTAACCCCAAATTCCATCTCCTTGAGGACTTAGATGAGGGTGTCTGTGCCCTTATAGCTAAAGACTTTACATCCTTGCCCACCTCAATTTGCTTCTGTCCCTGAAAACATCTGTAAAATCTGTAATCTCCAAGTCTCTGCCCGAGCTCATACCCCAATCGCAATTAAGTCTAATGGAAACACCAAATTTCCTTACGAAGTGGAAACCCCAAGTTTCCAATTCACACTATAATCATCGACAACTCTGTGCAACTAGCCATATTGTTTTGCTGTCCAAAGTTGTGTGCAACCAAACTGTTTTCTATGATGGAAGGACCTCTCCTCCCCAACTCTATCCACAATGTCCAAGCTTCCACTTTCTTGTTGTAATGATCACACTTTGTACTACTACTGTTATTGCCTCAACCACTGCTACCTCAATCAAAACATGAAAATATCTAAGTGTTGAAATTTTGTGAACTTACTATTGTGTTGATTCAAACATATATGTCATGTCTCTGCACAATGTTATATCCTCAAGTCCTGCACTAGTCGAGTGATCAATCCAATAGTCACATCTAGTTCTTGAAATGTGCATCTCCATGCCAAAACTTGGTCTTTTCCATTTTAATATCCATCACTCTATCCAACTCCAAAGGCCAATGAAAGAGTTCACCCTTGCCTCACTATTATTTCCATCATCTATTCTTTATCAAGGAGATCATTCAAAACATCCAAATGTTGTGCCTCCAAACTTACTGGAACATCTATACTCTTGACCCCTTTGTCATGTTGTTTATCTCTCCCAATTCGTGAACTAGTTGAATAGCCAATCCAACCGTCACACTCCTTGAGTTTGCACACCCTCATGCACAAACCAGTCAATTCCTTTCACAATTTGGTCCATATGCATAAAAACCTCATACCAAGGCTAATACTCCCCTGACTTTACTGCACTATGAAATCACCCCAAAAAAAATTCATTGCTGACAACTTGACTCCACTTCCCACCTCATGGCACAATTAGCCAATCTTCTACAACCACACATAGTCCACATTGTACCCAAGTCCATGAAGAGTCAAAGAATCATCGTGAATCTTTGTACATCCAACCAAATCTGCCCCTATGAATTAGATTGTGATTAAGTCCAAAAGTCTGTCATCCTTGGCCAAATTTTCCCCATCTTCATCTACATCTTTGGATATGAACGTCCCATCTACACCAAAAACTACATGTCCAAACTACCTTTTCCACATTACTTCATCACCCATCCATGTTGGTGTGTCTATCTCTCTATTTATTGGAATGGTTAGTCTTCACCCTCAACCATGATTATTCAAAGAAAGAGAAACACCCATGTCCAAGTAATTTATTCATGCTGCAATCTTCCTATCTGCACAATCCTCCAAACCAAGCAAAGTCCTCAACTCACCTCCTTCTGTCAATTCACCTATATGAAAGTCAAGATATGCAATGAGTGTGGTCAACACACTCACACTCCTCAAACACCTCAGTGAACTGTCCAAAATGCTCGAAGTAGAATAAGTCACCTCAAATAACTCCATGCCTTAGGCATGTTTGAACCAATACTCCTAGGAACCTCAACCAATGATCGCACTATATCTTTGAGTCATCACACAATCATCCACAAGTCACCAATGTATTATTTTCCTCATCCAATGTCCCATACCAAAGGTGAGTGAACACCACCCAAGTCACTTGGTCTTCGTTCTTCTCATTCAGGTTGACTGCTAACAATTCTTGGTCAACTTCTTTGATGAATCTATCCATCTCCTAGAATGGAACTACATTGCACCTTCGCAAGAGTCCAAAATTTGGCACTGTAGTTGCGACTATCAAGTCATCGCATGACCCAAAAAATATAGCTAAGGCACCAATTCACCAAGGTACCTCATCCAAGAGTTAGGAAACTCCTCAAGTTAGCTCCATAGCTACATCAAAATATTTCTAAGTCCACCACAAGACTCATCCAAGTAGTTCACTCCAAGTTATCTACACATTCACCCAAGTCAAGGTGTCCGAATTGCTACATGACTTCTTCAAATTTTCACCACTTGAGTTGACCTAACGTTTGATGGTTTTCACCATGAAAATATATTACACTTGAACCATTAAGTAATCCAACTTCCCTTCAAAGAACTCATCACAACACTTAGGAAATGGAAGAACTAAAAACCAATCATACCTTTCCAATGACATTGTTGGTTTCACCCACGGTTCAAGTCTATCATCCTAGACCTCCACTTTCCCAAGCCATAGACTCTCTACATGAACTCCCCTTAATCACTGTTCATATCTCCACAAACCTACATAGAACCTTTTCCATGATACAAGGTTGATTCCATTCGTCCTCTTCAGAAATACATCGAAGTCCCAAACTTCCCATGCAACTGGTCGAACTCATCTCCAATGTATTGCCATCTCCACACTTTGACTTCTTTCGCTTCAAGGGACCATGCACACACTACCCAAATACCAATTCATACTACTATTAACTAACTTGTGTAACTCTACGAAGAGTCACATAATCCAAAGGATGTGGTCGACCCACTTTTCCAACAACCCATCTTTATTCAATTATTGTTCTCAATGATGCACGTGTTACAAAATGTTTCCCCTACGGATAGGTGAAACTTCCGTTGGATTGGTAGAACCCTATACCAAGACATAAAGAGTACAATTGGAAACTAACATCCCTTTAAAATTATCGAGAAGGAGAGAAAGGATATGATGTACCTTTTTCGATGTTTGTCCTCGCTGCTTCCAATCCTTGAGCTTGATATTTAAATTCCCTGGTGAAAACTGAGATATGTAATGGAAAAAAAAAGGGACAACTATATCCTACTCTACTTTATTAGATAAGACAAGTCTATTTACAAAGATTAGAGCAATAGTAGACAAAAAAAATTTAAAAATACATAAACTTGAAGGAAATAGGCCAAGTATATATTGAATGAGAACCAATGAGGTGATACTTACAAACCACGATTGATGTTGCAACAACCTCTCCAATATCACCTTGTCCAACCCTTTCACGAATGGATCAAGATCAAAATAACTATGCTTTACTAATTTCTCCTCTTTTTCACCATGGAAATACCTCCAATTTATAGGCTTTGAGAGGCTCAACCACCTTGGGTATTTTTGTAATTGGTTGAGGATATGGATCCATAAGTTATGATTTCTTCCTTATATAGATCCATGGAGTAGGACTCGAGCCAAACAAACCCTAGCATGTTAGAGTTGTCCCTTATAAAAAGGTGGGATTCACTATGATTTCCTCCAACAAACAATCACGCTCAATTAAATATGACAACAGGGTGCCATGGTACCCTCTTAGAATGGAAAAGGGAGCACTGACTCTCTGTAAGCATGGGCATGGGGGTGCTAGTCTTCTTAAATTCCCAAAAATGGTCAAAATATCAAGTGAAAAAGTATGTTTTGACTGTCAAATGATGGGGATTTTACTTCCAACATGATTTAGGGGTTGTGACGAGTGTTTTCATGGTGTTGATTGAGTTGAGATACTTACCAAAAGTGTATGCGGCATGTTATGACACTTACAACACTTACGACAGTTTCAGTGCGATACTTACGACACTTGTGATACTTACGATGTGACATTTTTTCCACATGCGACACATTATGAAAGTGTGGAAATTTTATGTGTAACAGATTCCCCGCCAAAGTGTGAAACCAGAAGATAAAAATGATGGGAAAAACACTTTATAGATTCTTCAATGCAAGGGTGATGGAGTCGGAGAACTTGGTAGAAGTTGCAAACAACCATCAAACAATATTAATATACATTTCATTCCCGAGGCAGGCATACCTATGCTTGGAATATAAATGATTCAAAGCATGGTCGTCCACCAATAAATTGCAGATCCATAATGATATTGACTAAGGAGATGACCACCAAAGATACAATGTGGATCCATTTCTCCATGACATGACCTGATCACATTCACGAAAGAGTACATAGTGGAGCTACGATATGATAAAAACATAGCCACAAATCAATACAAAGTGGATCTATGTAATAATATGTATATCAGTCAAATGATCTCCATCACAACTTGGGAAAATCACAGAACAAAGTGAATGCCCAACCATGGGTCTTCGTTATGATCCCAAGACAATATTATTCTATCCATGTGAATAGATGAGTTGATGTTGAACATGGTAGAAACCTCTTGATTACTCGTCATTGATGTATATCGTTAACAAGTGCGTGGGAAATCACCCATGATGTCAATGAATCCCAAGTTACATATAGTACATTCCAACAAAAATGAATAATGAGATGAAGTCGAACACCCATGGAATCAATCGATGAGGGGTCATTGATGTAAACCCATTGTAGAAAGCAAGGAAGACTTCCATTGAGGCATGCAAGTTCCAAGGTACTTGATCTAGATTTATGTAGGAACACAATGAAATAAAAAAATACACATAAACGCAGAGATGCAACAGAAATAAGACTTCATTTCATTAATAAAAAATGACTGAAATATGCTTAAAGACAGAATGGAAATAAACTAGCTAGGGCGCTGGTAGCTTATCCATGAGAAGAGATGTGGTGGCTACTGGCCTCTGAAATATGATACAATGAGGCTCGAAGGACTACTATTACTGAGAAATAATGGAAAACCCTAAATATCCAAAGACCTAACCCTAGGAGATGAAAAGCCAAGACTATGGGCCCCATTTGGGTAAATTGGTACATCAACTTCCCGAGGATGTAACTTTGGCATACAATCTCCATTTGATGTGTTCCATACCTCGTTAGAAAGATCTATCCGAGCAATACAACTTTTGGGTGAGAAACATCAATTTACAAACCATGTTGCTCCCCGTTTTCCCAAAAAACATCGTTTAGGGCCTCAAAACGGCTTCAGAAGTTCAGGACACGAAAAACTGCTAAAAATAGTAAACTGTGCGGAAACTGAAAAACTCAAAGAAGCAATGGTGGGGGTCCAAGTGGAATAGGTGGGTGGCCACAAATATCCACCTGGATCATTCCTCCCCCCTTAGGAAGCAATGGTCCCCATTGCGTTGAGTTTCTCTATGAGATGATGAAACTTTTGCTGAACTTGGTCCCTAGTGAGCCACTTGCCTTGGTGAAGGAGTTGGCCTGCTTTGACAACTCGATATAGCGATATCGTTTGTTGTCGGGTGTGCTTGATCTGTGTATCCATGATATGATCAGTTGTGGCTTGTTCCATGCAGTCTGGATTTAACTCTGTTGGTGTGAGTTTTTCTGCCATGTCGGATGTGTCTACTAGAGGTGGAAAGTAGGGTCGAATGCGGTCCACATTGAACACTGGTTGAAGACCAAGGAATGGTAGAATGATGAGCTCAAAGGAATTGTCCCCTACAGCCTTCGTGAGGGTGTACAGACCATATCAGAGCGGACAAATATTGCGGTGGGGTCCAACGAGGTGCTCCTTTTGCAAATGTAGCCACACTTTGTCGCCCATCTAGAAGTTGTGTGGCACCCGATGTTGATCATGTCGCTGTTTGTACTTGGCATTGGCCCTGTCCAATATGTCATGAACCTATTGGTGGATGTGTTGAATGCGATCAATGATGATATTTTCCTTGTCAGCCTCAGACTGGACATGAGTTGAATCTTCCTGAGTAGCCACAAATGGCATGGCTACATCAATGGGACATAGTGGCTGGAATCCCAAGCCCACCTGAAAGGGGTTGTGGTTGGTTGAGCTATGGAGAGCCCGGTTGTAGATGTGTTGTACATAGGGGAGGCTCTCATCCCATGTGTGTGGATGATTTGAATTTTAAATGCGCAAAATGTGTACGATCATCCGATTGACGACCTCTGTCTAGCCATCAGTTTGCGGATGGAAAGTTGTGGACTTGGTGAGCTTGGTGTCCAGCATCGACCAGAGGTTGGACCAAAATGTACTGAGGAACCTGCTATCCCGATTTGAGATTATAGACTTTGGTATCCCAAAGTGTACCCACACTCGTTCAAAGAAGATTTTAGTAGTGGCTTCTACTGTGATATTCTTCTTGCAGGCCATCATAATGGACATCTTCGAGAATCGGTCGACGACCACAAAAACACAGTCATTACCATTGTTAGTAGAAGGAAGGCCTGACATGTAATCCATAGAGATGGATTCCTAAGGTCGACTGGGGGTAGGAAGCAAAGTATAGAGGCCTTTCTTCTTGATGGTTGGTTTGGCAATGGTGCAAGCAATGCAGGACTTGATGTACTTCCCGACATGTTGTCGAAGGTTCGACCAATAGAAATACTTTTTCAATACTGCCACGGTTTTATCGACCTCGAAATGCCCAGCGACCCGACTGTAGTGCCCCTCCCAAATGATATTGGCACACTCACTTGAAGGAACACAATGGTGTCCCAGGTGACAAAACAGGGCATCCTGGAGGTGAAAATTGGGAACTTACTTACCCTCCAAGAGTGTATTGTATGTGTGGCCTAATTTTGGATCACTTGTGTAGAGAATAAGCCAATCAGAAGTCTTGTGCCCACAAGAGTTGAGAACAGTGGTTAGCGCCACGATGGGTGGTTGGCTGAGGTAGTTTGCAACATTATTGGTGCTGCCTTTCTTGTACTTAATTTTCAAATGAAACTGTTGCAGGTATGTGGACCACTTCTGATGGCGATTGTTTTGCAACTTCCCTTGTGTCTGTATGAACTGCAGGGGTTGGTGGTCTGTGTGGATGATCGTTTATTTTCCTAAAATGTAATGCTTCCATTGCCAGAAACCCTGCACAATGGAATACATATCTTTTTCATAAGTGGGATACTTCTGGACTATGTCGGAAAGTGTCTCACTGTGATATGCCATTGAATTCCCATCTTGAGTAAGGACTGCCCTAATAGCATAGTTAGAGGCATCTATCTTGATCTCAAATGGTTGTTGCAAGTCTGGTAATGTGAGCACTGGTGTAGAACAGATGTGATGCTTCAACTCCCCAGACACCTTCTATTGAGATTCAAACCAAAATAATTTTTCTTTCACTCCTCCCTTGGTGACTTGACTCAAGGGCCAAGTGATATGAGAGAATCCCAACACAAACCTGTGGTAGAAATTGGCAAGACCTAAAAATATGGGGAGCTCTGTTAGGGTGATTGGGGCTGGTTAATCCTGAATGACTTGGATCTTTGATGGATCCACATGCACCCCCTGCTCATCAATAATGTATCCCAGATACTGAACCTGGGTCATGCCAAAAGTGAATTTATCCAAATTGGCACACAACTTGTGTTTCCGCAGTGTTTCGAGGACCTGTCGGATGTGGTGGAGGTACTCTTCCTATGTCTGGCTGAAGATCAGAATGTCATCCAAGTACACCACTACAAATGAGTTGGTGAATGGTCGCAAGATGTCATCCATTAGCCTCATGAAGGTTGCAGGGGCATTCGTCAACCCGAAAGGCTTGACCAACCATTCAAAAAGTCCCTCCTTGGATTTAAAGGCAATCTTCCACACATCATAGGATTCGATTGGTACCTGGTGATACCCAAACTTCAAGTCGATCTTACTGAAATATTTCTCCCCCTTGAGTTGGTCCAAAAGGTCATCAATCCATGGGATCGAGTACCTATTCTAGACAATGATCTTGTTCAGTGATCGATAGTCAATGTAGAGTCTCCAAGTCCCATCTTTCTTCTACACCAACACGATTGGGTTCCAATAGGGCAATGAACTCGGCTAGATGTGACCTTTCTGCAAAAGATCCTAAATCTTCCTCTTGATTTCATCATTCTACAGAACAGAGCGTCGATAGATGGGTCCATTGGGAAACGATGCACCTGGGTCAGATCGATGGGGTTCTTAACCTGGCAGTGTAGAGGCACCCCTATGGGGGAGGTGAATATGTCCTCATACTCCTCCATGACCTTATCCATATGTTTTTGTCATGCAACGGAGCCCTGTTTGGAGGTCACGACCACAATCTTCCTCTTTCCCTGAGGGTGGATCATCAGGAAAACAAATTTCCTGGTTTTGTAAATGAGCTTACTGCATTGTTTTACCGTAACCAAAGAGATGGTGGTAGGCGGTGCTATCTTCGGTATCCTGTACAACTTATTTCCCAAAGTGATAATAATAGAACGAGGCTTGGACTCATACACAACATGTCTCTTCCACAAGTATGGTTGGTCTAATAATACATCAGAAACATCAAGAGGAGCAATGTCACATAATACATCATCCATGAAGGGCTTGATGCTATAGGGAAGGCAACATTGCTAGTTGACGCAGAGGTCTCGTCCTTGGTGCAACCACTCGATGGTGTATGGTTGTGGGTGTGATGTGGTCGGCAATCCCATTTGCTTCATGACCTGTACCGATATGTGGTTCTTCTGGCTCCCACTATCGACAATGAACTGCAACGGGGAACCCTTTACCCACATCTTGGAATGGAAGAGACACTTTGCCTCCTCTGGATATTCTGGTTCCTCCTTATGGATCTTCGTGGTGGAAATGGTGTCATTGGGATCCACATCGATAATCTTCTTCCCCCTATCATTCCCCTTGTCAGGTTCTGATTCAGAGTTGGAGCATGCATTTGATTCAAAAGCCTTCAACTCGGCTACTAGTGGCTGCTTGGCCCGACACTCACTTGTGTTGTGAGTGGAGCTCTTATGGAACTCACACCACTTCCCTGTGTCCTTTTTGGGCTTCTTGGTGTTGTTCTTTGCTTGCGGATTTGGCGGGTTGTCCTGGGCTGCCCTGCCTTCGCTTGGTCCTTTGTTTAGCAGTTTGGGGGTACATTTCCCTTGCTTTTGATTCACAGACCCAAAGTCTCTCTTCTTCTGTTTGAAATTTTGCTCAATCTTGGCAGCATACCGATATGCCACACCAAGCAAGGAGATGTCGAGGAACTCCATTTCATCCTGAATTTATCTGTACAGATAACTGCGGTACTTTAACACCAAATGTTTCTTTGAATCTTTGATACCCAACTTTGTGTGTAGGGTATTGAACAGATTCATTAGCTCATGCACATATTGGTGCCTTTGCTGCCGCAACGTAGTCCATTGTATGTATTTGTCCTCATAGCTCCCCATGGGATAATATTGTTCCTTGATGGCATCTCGAAAAGAATTCCAAGTGGGTGCAACTAAGAAGAGAGAGGGTTCCCCCTCGCCCTGCTGCTCCCAGTAGGTTTCCCACCAGTCCTTGACATGGGGGGCGACTTTGAGGAATGAAAAAATAATCCTTTCTCGGTCGGAAAAGTCATGAACTGAGAAATATCCTTCTAACAGATTCAACCATCTATCTACAACATCTACATTTATTTGGCCCTCAAATATGGGAATGTCAAAGTTTACAAAAGGAGTAGCGCCTCCAGAGTGGTTGTTGGATGTTGATGCGTCGCCAATGGGAATCCATTGCAGGATCTGGGAAAAGTTGTCCATCATCACGTTCCTTTGTTTCTCAAGGGCCTCCTCGAGGAACATTTTGATAGGATATCTTGCTACCTCGTCTTTCTTTTCTTCCCCCATGGGTGGTCGTCGGGGTTTGCGAGGCTGATCTTGCAAAGGTTCAACCAGATCGAGCCCCAACTCCTTATACCCCGACCTCGTTGGGGACATGCAAAGAAGGATCGAGAATGAGCAGACCGCTTTGATACCACTGATCTAGATTTATGTAGGAACACAATGAAATACATAAACACACATAAACGCAGAGATGTAGCGGAAATAAGACTTCATTTCATTAATACCAAATGACTGAAATATGCTTACAGACAGAATGGAAATAAACTAGCTAGGGCATTGGTAGCTTATCTATGAGAAGAGATGTGGATCATGTTGTCATTGATGCCAATGGTTTGATTGATTGATGTCAAAGGATTGATTGATTGATGATTGATGTAATATAATATGTATTGTCCTTGATGAGAATGCATAGATGAAGATGGATCAATGAGTTGTCATTGATACATGATGAAGATGGATTGACGTGGTTTCATTGGTATATGATGCATTGTTGGAAAAATGTAAGATGACTCATTATTGTCTTATCATGTTTGATAAGGTGCACAAATGGATGAACTCCAAAGTGGTCCCCTTATGGTGAAAGCCCTCACGGGAAGACGCTTTGTGGATTGAGTTATCCTAGAAGAATGGTTGGATGACCCATGCTCTCATTATTGTCTTATCATTATTGATAAGGTGCACAAACATATGAACTTCAAAGTGGTCCCCTTATGGTGAAATCCCTCACGGGAAGACGCTTTACGGATTGAGTTATCCTAGAAGAATGGTTGGAGGACCCATGATTGTATGAGGAATAACAAGATGAAGATCAAGGAAATTGTTGGTGAAACTATCCTAGATGGATAGTGCTTGTCATGCCATTTCTTGTGGTATGTGGAATGTCACATAACTCCTCATGGTTTGAGAGTTTTAGCCTTACGAAGATGAAGGACCCTCATATGTCATCTAGAAGCCCCAAAAGGTCAAAGTAATCAAAGTGGTTTAAGAGATTTTAAAAGGTAAATAGTAAAGTGAAGTGATGAGTGTATTATAATTCAAAGTGAATACAAAATAAATTATTTCAATAATAATTTTAATGGAGAAATTAGAAGTGGACCCAACCCTAAAATAAGGAAAGTGGGGCCAAGTGACCTAGAAGATGCTTTTAAGGAAGCTACTTGGAGAGTATAAATAAGAGGCAAGGCTCTCTCATTTGAATCCCACTTGAGCATATTGAATATATATAGGTGTATGAGGTTTAAAAATGATATCTAAGCTGAAATTCTGAGGAAAGTGAAGAAAATAAGGCCGAAATGCAAGGAGGGATAAATTCTTTTGATGGTGCTTTCTAAGGTATGTTATTTTCAGGTCATCTCACCATTTTCGCTATAAATTTTTTTCTATAATGATTCAGATCCTGAAATTTCTATGCAAGTGAGAAAACATAGCCAAGTATCTATGGTTAAAAATTAATCTTGTGGGTCATTGTATTTTGGGAGTTACACTTCGTGGAAAATAGGGTTTGTGGCTAGTCCTGAAACTAGTCAAAATCAGGTGTTTCGGGTAAAAACGTCATAACTTATTCATAATAGATCCAAATTTAGTGAGACAAATTGTGTTGGTTATATTACATTCTTTAGTATTTTATGTAACAATTTTAGATCTATTCATCAAATATTTGTTGCGGGGCACGCTCTACAAGGATGCTCTCTAGAATAAGACAAAATTCAGCAAGGTATGCCATTTTTTCTATAACTCCTTCTCTGTGAGGTTCCAAGCAGTGCCACTTGGAGGAATTGCATAAAACACACTGAATAACATTGTATATCAGTTTTAGATATTTATTCAGTACAGGTACAAATTTATGATTATCTCAAGTTAGGGTTGTTGACTAATCCAAAACTAGTCATGGTTGAGACAAGCAGTTGATGAGTTGGCACATACATGAGATGTATAGTTGATGATGTTGGTACATATTGATGAGTCATTTTTGATGAGTAGTTGACACATGATTGGTATATACTTGGTACATGGTTGGATGCACTTGTTTATGGTACAGGTTGATTATAGGTTGTTTAGCACAGGTTGGTGCATGGTTGATGCTCTTGTTTATGGTACAGATTGATATCTATTGAGGATTGTTGCCTCATCTCAGTTGGTGCTGAGAATGTAAGTTGAGTATTGCATATAGAGATGGTGCTCTTGTAGATTTGTACTCTATTCAATTGTTGCTGATAAACCCCAAGGATTGTAGTCCGTGATAAAAGGAAAATTGTACATACATCTTGTGTTCTTTGTGTTCATTGTGGTGATGACTTGTTGATGATATATTTCTAATATCTACTGCTGATATGTGCTCACATATAAATGGTTATAAATGAAAACAATGGGTAATGAATAAATGTTGAATGCTAATTGATGAGCTTTTGTGCAAGAGGGAAGTTTTGGGAAAAAGAGCCCCACACGCATTCACCCCCCCTCTAAGTGTGGTAGGTGTGTCCAACAATTGGTATCAGAGCGGGCCTTCACTACAAGCCTTAACAAGATTGAAGGAGATCCATAGACACACAAATGGATGATGAAGCTCCAATCCTTGATGAGGAAAACTATTCTACTTGGAGAATAGAGATGAGAGTGTATTTGAAGACAATGGGAGCAGCTATTTGGAAGGCAACCATCGGTGGATATGTTTCATTGAAGAACAAGTCAAAGTTTGCAGCTCAAAGGG